>ADNK01002596.1:100000-180330 GCA_000320545.1 Bigelowiella natans CCMP2755 | reverse complement strand
AACCCTAACCCTGAACCTAACTTCAACCGTGACCCTGAAACCCCAACTGAAACCCTAACCCTGACCCTGACCCTGAAACCCTGACCCCAACCCCGACTGTCTATCCTGACCCTGAAACCCTGACCCCAACCCCGACGAGCCGTTAATTCTGACGATCGACCTTGATCAACCTCATCCCTGAAGCCCAACCTTGAACTCTGGTCCTTAATCCTGACCCCGAATCACGATTCCCTCTTCCATGATGTCATGTGTGCGAAAGATCGTGATCACGGCTATGTGCAATGAACAGTTTTGGTTGGTCGTCAACCTGGCTTCTCATTTGCGTTTGGTGGATGCAATGAAAATGGAGCACAAAAAGCTCGCACAGCGGCAACTTTGAGACAAATGCATGCGACTGTTTTGCAAATCAACATCTAGATCGACATGGACCGCTTGCGTTCAAGACCAGAGATGGGCGTTAAGCGTCATGTGCATTGAGAAGGCATTCTCAATGCAGTGTGAAGAGAAACATCGATGTACATGCATGCAAATTGGGCTGCGTTACGCGTACCTAGCCTCTAGTATGATTTCTTCGTCATTATTGCATAGAAATCTTCAAAGCTAACTTTTCCGTCATCATCTGTGTCCGCTCGTGTGATCATTTCTGCAAGTTCATCCTGATTCCAAATGATGGAGTTAATGCGAGGGATGCATCATCACATGTGCAAGAATGACCTTTGTCATATTTTCTCCCAATTCTCGAGTTACATTTTTAAGATTGTCAACTGTAATATAGCCTTTGTCCTCCTCATCAAACAGCTGAAACACTTTCATGATGTCGTCTCTAGAATCTGTATCACTCTGTTTACACATATCGTTTACAAAAGCAAACAGAACAGGAATATGGTAGAAATATGGAATATGCCAGAAGGTTAGAATCTAGAAGATGAGAATGGCGAAATTATTAGAATGATTACAATCTTGGCTGTCATCATGTCCAGGAACGCTGGAAACGTAATCTCCTTTTTCTCTTTATCAATACTTTCAATCATCTGGTGGACCATCTTATTTTTCTTTTTGTAGCCAGACTTTCCATTGCGGATTTAAGTTCCTTCCCATCGATGGAGCCTTTATTCTCATGATCGAATAAGGCAAAAGCTTCTTTAAGTTCCTCAATTTCATCTTGGCTCAAACCGGGTCTTTCGTATACCTCCTATTTACATCATATGAACTTGAATCCATGTTTATAATGAGGTGCAGACACAAATCCTATGGCTTAGAGCGAAATTGGCAAAGAGAGTTTAGTTTTTCCAGTTGCCACAGTCAATCCAATTTCATTCAACCGTATAAATTGTACTCAATTAACCTTTTTAGTAGCCATTGGTTTCCCTGATTCGTTGGAACTCGCTGCGTGAAGGACCTGTTCCAGTTAAATGAGAGTAACCTATGCTTAGCCTCTTCGGTGTGGCACAATTGATTGCAATTAGTTAATTAGTTAGTTAGTTAGTTATTCTGTTCGCGTCCTTGACTTGGTGGTGGAGGGCAAATCTTTAGAAATCAGGAAATGGCGGTATGCTGTAGCTCGTACTGTATCGCTTCTATGTTGTTGTTGTTGTTGTCGTTGTTGTTGTTGTTGTTGTTGTTGTTGTTGTTGTTGTTGTTGATGATAATGTTGTTGTTATTGTTGTGGTGATGAGATCAGGCAACATGTTACTAGTAGAACTAAGAAGATTCTGAAGAAGAAGGAGAAATCCAATGAAAAAAGAAAAAAGTTTATTAGTCCTATAAGTCACAAATTTTGCTATGTTTTGCCATGCAAGTTTTGACTTTCGCAATGTCCGTTATGAGACAACATCCACTATGAAAATCACTTCGGTGTAACAACTTAGCTGGGAAGTCAAGGGCGCGAAAAGATTAACTAACTAACTAACTAACTAATCTCGAGAAATCGAAACAAAAAAACGGTCAGTAACACACTGTTGTCACGATTCCTGGTCGGTTTTTGGGGTACGGCAAAATATCTATTGACAAAAGATTATATTTTATCGATATAACTACGAATAATTTCTATCATTAGGTCCAGGTTGATTCCTCAAATATTGTTGCTTTTATTTTAGGCCTCAGAATCTCAGTCTTGGGTTTTCCTCTATGTATTTTTCTTCCAGCCGAAAAGCAAGAAACATATCCTGTGTGTGTGTGTGTGTGTGTGTGTGCACGGCAACAACCACGCACTCCGGCAGGCCCCTCCAGCAGCATCAAAATGGAACAGCATGCGGAAAGTAATTACCACTATGAAGATGTACACACAGGCAGATCAAGTTCAAGGGTACTACATAAGCTTAAGAGGAATCTGAGAAAGACCAAGCGAAGCGAGACAGGTTCATAAACTCTCCACTCAATTTACATGCAAATTCATCTCATCGTTAAAATCAGGGCCGAAGTTCACAACAACGGAGTCATTTGCCAGTTCAAGTTCTCAGTGTGGGAATGGCTACATAAATATTACGCCTCTCGGTACCCCAGGTAAATTTCACGGTTCTATGGCGTTTTCTGCCGCTACAAGATCCGCGGTCTTAAGTTTGGCAGCCTCAGCGAGAACAACATTTTCAAAGGCGCATGCTGCTCCAACACTTTGCCATCAAATTTCTTCAAAGATAAATGCGCGATCCCCACTCTGCTCGAGCCAAATATCTGAGTCAACTGATTCATCTTTTGGAATTTTCCGCACAAGCTCTGGAACTCCACCATTACAAGTTGCAGGCCTGATGCTTCTCCTTCTGCTCGTCGTGTTCCTAGTTCTCTGGTATGGATGATAAACCTCTATGATCATCAAATTTCACAGTGAGTATCATCTCAAAATGGGGCACAATGTCTCTTGAGTGACAGACTATTCAAACACGAGAGAGTTTGTGATGGATGACCTATCCTCAGGGCTCCTTAATAAATGGGCATGGATCACATAGAGAGAATTGGATCGCATATACTTTTGAGCTTGAAATAGCCTTATGAAATGTCCGAAAGTGGGTTGCATTTCAATGCCGTTGTTAGCACTACATGCAGTGAAGATACTCAATTTGATCATGACACATTCACAATCTTTAATCTGTGCAGGTCGTCTGATCCATGACAATGACATGTCGATGACATTGCACGTGTCCACAGCGATGTCTTCAAATAGCGCTTTGTGTGGAGTGAGGCTGGCTAAGGAACATAAAATGCGCTTCATGTGATGATGCCACATGTGTGCGGAACTACGTACGACATCATCCACAACAACACAATGTGAAACAAATGTCATTGCATTGCGCAGCCTGCCGCTATGACTATAGACGATCGAATACATGCATGCAAGCAGATCGATGTTGCCACATGTACATCTCTATGTACACATAGATCTAGCTATCTAGCTATGGCTAGCACGTGCAACCACTCGATCTGGCACTGATGATCACATCATATGTGCATGTGAGCAATGTCCTGGTTGCTGTGTACGACTAGCATGCTAGCACGTACGTGCATCGCTAGTGCACATTGTCATTCGTACATCGATGCGATGTGCGATGAAGACTTCGACATTGCAATGCAACAGCACATCGATCGATGCACACGCACATGTAGCTAGATCTAGTAGACAGCATGCATGCCACACAACTGCGCATGCACACACATGCTGTCATGATGCCATTTTTTTGTGGCTACTTTTTGCTCACTGAGTCTAGGCGGAGTGTCCAAACATGCATCATGGCCTAAATCGGAGAGCATGACTTGCACAGCATGCTAGCATGCTCATCAATCGTCATGCACTGCATCAACAATGCATTGCATCGCAACGTCCGCGCGTGGGCGCCAAACCATTCGCAAGTGAACAACACACAGCAAGTGTCATGTGCATGCTTCGACAAAAGTGAACGCTAACAATCATCATTTTTGATGATGACTGCAACATTTCAACCAGCTGCTCTACTGCTTCATGATTTCAAATTTGTCTTCTACCTTTCCTTGGTTTCCTCTGCTCGGAAAGTATGAAATGTCCTTTTTGTTTCCTTCCCACTATTATGTGGTGACGCATAAATTCCCTGATGACGAACAAACAGCATCGTAAATCCGTAAATTTTATCTAAACAACATTCTTTTGATGCATGATAGCAAATCATACACACACGAACTAAGAGAAAGAGAAAGAGAAAGAGAGAGAGAGAGAAAGAGAACATACACCCATAGAAACGTCGGCTAATGGATGTTATACATGCATTGATCAGGCTATTTTATAGCTGATGGATAGAAAACGCTAGAACAACTATTATTACCGATTTGAATTTGTCGACGTATTCTATATCTATATCCTCAGTACTCTTCAGACCATCCAAGATCGAACTGAACAAGTAATTTTAAAATGGGATCCCATAAAAGCATTAATGTCAGCTGCAGGTAAACTCAAGGGCGGACCTTGTCGAAGTTTTATTTTGCATATTATAGCAGAAGATTTGCGTAAGAGAAGCAACTGAGAATGACCACCAAACATGCAATACTCCCATGCTGCTTTACACCTCTCCTACTTAACTACATGATATTATAAATGCTAAGAATCTTGCAAATATGGTAAAAATAATATATGTACAAAGTGGAAATACATTTCTGCTCTTATGTTATGTTTATATTCTTTCTTTACTTTCTTCTTCGCTTCTTGGCAAAATCGATTTCCCCTCTCTCATCATCGTTTTCTGTGAAAAAACGTAAAACAAACATGAAACTATCTTCGTACAATCGGAGAAGATCTTTGCATATGACAGATCATAATGATCACGACAAGAAATTAATTAATTATGAGGTTCTACCTTCCCCGGGACTATCATCATCGTCCGAATTCCTAACAATTAATTCAACGACGCCACTACTTGAAAGATTTGTAGAGCATATTTAGATTTATGATACAAAAGCTGGCTATCCTGGCTTTCATCCGCAGTGACTTATCCTCTCTCTCTCTCTCTCTCTCTCTCTCTCTCTCTCTCACTCACACACACACAAACATACAGCCCACTTCATCATCTTCCTCTTCTATTTTCTCGTTATCAGTCAGCCATCATTTTACTACTTACATAAAAGTGTCCGTAGGCTGACAGCAACCGCAGCATGTTGACCACATTGAAGAGATGACAAGACCAATTAACTGTACAACCTGAGAAGACAGACAGAGGAATATTATTCAGTGAATTCATACGCGATGTACACCCCAGATTATATAGCTAAAGCACAACGAGTTAAACAGTCCGTTGACACAAACAATGGGTGAGAAAGAACAAGCTGCTCAAACAAAGAAGGATGACAATGTCAGAGCTCGAGAGGAGGTATACGTACGGAAAATGAATACTTAGCAGTAATCACAAGGATGTTGTCAAGTAGATTGTTCCTACTTTGTGTAAGCATTCGTTGCAGCGTAATTTCATTTTCTGATAAGAAGGACAGGAATGAAAATGATCAAATTGAAATTCCTGTGTCACTGCGCTCCCCCCCCCCCAAACACACAGACACAAGTGGCACTGAAAATAGGTTGTAAACAACACGTCTATCTTTCCAAGATTTCTGCAGCGCGCACAACTACGTCTACCCCTTGTAGACACTAACCTTGACTTGCTGTAGCTGATGATTTTTATCTTTGCTGGTACCTAAGGAGGAAGAGGTAATGAAGCACCAAATAAACATGGTGGTCCTTATTGATAACAGCCAAAATTACACATGCACTCCTTGTCTCCCCATATTTAGCTTTAAGATACTTTCCATTTAAAACACACACACACACACACACACACACACATTCACAGACAGCTACATATATATATATATATATATATATATATTAATATATAATATGTACACATATACATGTATATAAAATTAATTTTGTATCTAAATGATATCTCGTAGCTCTCACCACTATATGACTATCTGTACACTTATATAAACATCGTCGTATGAATAATACTACTTGTCATCGTTTTAGTGTACTGCTGTATAAGTCGGTATTGATGTCCCGCCCTAAAGCCAAGGTTGAAACAAAACGATGATAAAAATGATAATGTTGAGCACTTAATTATAAAGATTGTGCTCTTATTTGAAAGAGAACTATATGACTACTACATATTCCTCACGTCTCTGATCATCTTTCCTTGTACTCATTTCTGAACTTTCCAAACTTAATACCAGAAAGCGTCGCCGACCTCCTCTCTTGCATTCTCGTACGCGGCAGTAAGGATAGCGATGACGAGATTCATGAGGACAAGAAGGACAAGGATGAGTGCAGCGACTCCATAGATTGTACCCATAAATGGAGACTGATCACGCTGATCGAGGAGATCCTCGCCATTAAATGCATTTGAAATTGTTGTTAATAGCGAAGTAATCCATAGGGAGTGCTGATTATTCCTAAATGATAGAAGGAATCGCAGTGAAACTAAACGACGAATAGAGATGCTGCGTTGATGCTGCTATATTTTCCTGTGCACTGTCGAACGACGAGGACGAAGACTAAAAATCTCTTTCTTAGTCTATCTTGTCCATTTTCTCTCTCCACCACCCCCCTCGCTATTTCTTCCCCCGCCTCGCTTTTCTTCTCTTCTCTACCCTCCCACCTGTAGCCGTACGCGACAAAGATGCCTGTTGCGAAGGCAATCCACATTATCAGCATGAACAGGAGGAGATACTGCAGCTCATGGAGCAGCACCATAATCATCACAACAAGTCGCGAGATTTCCCGTTGGACAGACCAGTGGTCTGTCAGCTTTACCTGAAAGAGAGAGAGAGGGAGAGAGCAGCAGCAGTATATTTTGTTACTACTCGTCAATCAATGACATTATGATTGATCGATCATCGTCAACGATGCATAATTATAAATCACGAAGGAGGAAGAATGATGATAACTTAAATACTCCGCACACACATACACACACACACAAGACACACACAGAAGACATTGAGAAAACTGCACAAACCCATAGTAAGAAGAGCAACATCGAGAAGAAGTTTGTGTACCTATGTGAGGGAGAGTAGTAGTGGTAGTAGTAGAGTTTTAGTTGCTAATGATGGGAAGGTGTGATGATGAATAAATGCTGTAGTAATCAGGAAAAGAAGCCACAGCAGCACCGTCAGCATCATTATCGGCATCATCATTAGCATCAATAGCAGAACCAAGCTAACCATCCACCTCACTACTACTTCACTCTATCATCTACCCTTGACTGAGGAAAGAGATCTCTGTCATATCAATAAAGCTATTTTGAGTCGCAAAATCAATCGAATTAGTCGCGAGAATCATTCCAATCTGGGAAAGGATGACTAGCGCCCAGAGAGCGTTGATGAACATTCCAACAGCGTTGTAGAAGCTATCGATGTTGAGATTCCTGCTTCGCCGCACACCAACGTTGAGGAAGCATGCGTTCACGCACCATTGAACAAAGTTCCAAAGAGCGAACACAAGCACCACGAATTTTAGTACCCAAATATGGATAGACTCGGGCTTGAATGGCCATGAGATTTCTGTTTGTTTGATAGTATTTCACCCAACACACAGCAGCCCCAAATATAACAACACATAATAACCCAATTAGATTTAAGATAATATTGCAATTAATCGGTGGACAAAACTCGTACAAAACAAATACTTGAATACCTGTGAGAACTTCGAGACTGGCACTCGACTTTATCCCTCCAGTGTTTGGAAACTCAACATTCATGCGCCCTATTAACCACAGGTCCTCATTGGCATTGTAGACGTTGAACTCGACGAAGACAACGCGCGTCATCGAGTCAATCCAGGTCTTATTCATGAGCTCCGTGACCAAAGCAGCGGCTGCCACGCGCGCCGCGCTTACCATTGAATTAGTGGACTCTTCATACACCATTGTCGTATTCGTTACGTCGGGAAAGTCCTGTGAGAACCCCCCCCCTGGATACCACCGGCTAGTGCCTGATGCCCATGAGTACGAAAACGGCCCTGGAGGATCTTCGTATAACCAATTGTTGCCAAACATTTCGGTTGAACCGTGATGTTCCATGACTGGAATCCAAGGCCAACGATCAATTTCCTTCGTACAAACGTCTCCGAGCTCCTTATAGCTTGGATACAATTCACAATCCACGATATCCCATCTAATGTAAAAATAAATGAATGAGGGAGAATTAGTTGTTGAGATACAAATTATTAACAGAGCCTTCTGTTAGGAGACTCGAAAGAAAGAAACATCAAATATATTCACTTGCTTCCATAATGTTTGCTACTGTGAGGGCGACTGGGATAGATGTATGTTTTGTTATAGTCTCTACTACTACTACTACTACTACTACTACTACTCTAAGCACCACCAGCACCAGCACCTTTGCTGCCGCCATCTTGGTAGGCCTACCACTCGACCCTGCCCCAAATATGTCGGTGTCCTGTCCTTGAGCGTGTTACCGTCGTAGTACTGGTCACGTTGTTCAGGGTAGAATACATCAAGGAAGGGCCCCTTTGCCCACATATAAAACTCGTCCACTGAATCGATCTCAAGAAAATTGCGCTTTAAGATCGAAATTTGCTCTGAAAATTCGTCCTCAACCAGTGTGGAGACCGCTGTGTAAGGATGACGTTATATGTACACAGACACACAGACACACAGACACACACACACACACACACACACACACACATATATATATATATATATATATATATATATATATACGTTGGTTGAGTAAATATGTTGAGTAATGTGTGATAATTACATATATATATATATATATATATATATACATATATTATATAATATCGTAAATCGATGAAGATAGGAATGGGCAATGATCAATAGTCACATAAACATGTACTATTTGCGTCGTTCAATTCCTTTCGTTTATGGCGTTGTAGTCGTGATTATGTAGTAGTACGTACGTACATACGAACCTCCTTCGCGCATTAAAAAGCTTGCCTTATTGTTCCGACTTGAGGTGTGAATTCCGACATACGTCGTAAGGCAGAGAAAGATCAAGTACCACCACAACTCACCCCACTTTGCCTTCTCAATAGTTGCTTTATACTTCTCAGTAATCACGATTTGGTTGTATCTGTTCATATGATGCTTTATTGAGTTCGATGTACACAACAATATTAGTTTACACACACACACACACACACACACACACACACACATGTGCCTATATATATTTTAATCACATTATGTTTATGTTCGTGGGCGATAGACGGGTGCATTTGAATATATTGATGTGTATATTATGTGAACTACTATTACAATTACTGCTACAATCAATGAAGCACATGCATGTTGTCTGTCGTCGTCTAACTTGGTACGGAAAACTGCCTCCCGACGCTCCTGTATAGCAGTCACAACCGCGTCGACATCCTCCTGGTGTTGTTTGTTCTTCATCAGGCGTTCTATGAGCTTCACCTAATAGTACCAGATATATTGATTGATCATGACCATCGCCATTGTTAATCACTTGCTGCCATGATTTGTAGTAGCTGCATCAGTAGTAGCAGCAGCAGCAGTGACAACAGTGTTAATTATTTCTAATTCACAACATAAGGTCTTTCTCTTCTTCTTCTTCTTCTTCTTCGATTGGCATACCTCGCCAGCATGAGTAGTGGTACCCAACTGCGGTGAATTAGGTTCCTCTCGGATAAGTGGCGACCGCTGGCTATGGTTCCATTCCAGCGGCGACATGGTGTCAGGATCGTTGTTGGCATTAGTATTATTTCTATTGTTGGCCCTTTGCGTAAAACCGCGATGTCCCTTTTGCAGGTTTGTGTACCTTCGAGTGGGAGTTGGCAATGAATATGGTTAAGTATTCTATTGAGCTTACGTTTCTTCACTATTTAGCCACTACAACAATGATGGTAGTAGGATTAGTATGATATGTGTCATAAATATAATATTAATTATCATAGGCAACTATATCTTCTTTGTTACTTTTCTCTATTTTCTCAAAATGCATTCAGTCTTACGTGCGCGCTAAGGTGGAGATGTCAGCATCATTAATGAGTTTGTAGGACTCTGCTGCCTCCTTTTCTATTGCTTTAAACTTGGAGTTTATTGCCTCAAACTATCGACCACAACATGTTGTTGTAGTAGTACACACAACACAACGACGACACAACCAGCAGCAGAACCACTCCTCTCACCACTCTTCTTCTACCTCCATTCGAAGATCTCATTCTCTCTCTCTCTCTCACATTTCCTAATCCTTCTATCTTCTTCTGTACCTCTTCTTATGGTTTTGATTTCGAAGGGAGATATATAGACATATAAATAGAGAGAGAGGAGGAGAAGGGGGGGGGGGGAGGAAAGAAAGGGAGATAGCAGCCACCTCGCCGTCGATGTCGATGCAGTTGGAAACATCCATCGTAACTAGTCGGAATGCCAACACAATGTCGGCGCCATGATTGAGGAGCACATCGATTGTCACCTAAGCCACCCACAATTTATTATTTGTTGCACATACTAGTATTAGATTGATAGTAGATTAAAGTAGCTCGAAGATTTATGGTGATAATTCTAACGATGGTGGCAAGAAGGATGAAATACACCGTAGCCGCCTTTACACTTCACCTTCAAATTCGCTTTAATCGGTTGTATACGCGACTTCTCGGCTGTAATTGCATTTTCAGCCTCGAGCAGTGTTTCGTATAAATCTTCCATGAATCTGTAAAAGAACATACTCAAGAGATTCTTTCCATATTTATAATATAAAATAAATTAGTAGTAGTAGCAGTAGTAGTAGTGATGATAATTATAATAACAATTACACTAACAACAGTAGCATAAAGAGTAATTTGAAATTGCAAAAATTCTCTAAATTTTCAATATTTGGGCACGAAACATTGACAAACATTTGAATACGCTAGACAGCATAATCATAGAATGTTCTGTCGCATTATTTTCATCACCAACAATGAGGTAAAAGTTTATATCTCTTGATAGATGTTGTTACTGTTGTTGCTATTCTTGCTAAAGATTAATGTTGCTGCTGCTGCTTCCACTGGCATTTTGTTGCCTGTATTGTATAAGATGTTGTTTAACTTACTGGTCATTATCTTCAAAGCCCCTCATTGAGGACCCCAATACTGCAGTAGCACCAGTTCGGCTATGGATGTGCTGCTGCTGCTGCTGCTGCCTCATTTTGTTTGCCCGCTTAGGACTCGTCGGTAGTTTCAAGCCACCACTACTACCAACATCTGCTCTACCACCACCAATATTCTTCTTCTTGTTGTTGTTGTTGTTGCTATATTTCTGGTCCCTTTCTGCTGCTGCTGCTGCTGCTGCTGCAGCATCAACGGGTCTGGAACCTAAGGGTTTCGTTACTCGGGTAGTAGCAGTAGTAGTAGTATCGTCGGCTGGAGAAGTTACATTGGTACTCCCGATTACTTCAGCTGCTGCGTCTCCTCCTCCCCGTTCTTCATTATCATAATGTAAGTTCTCGTCAATTGCTCTTACATGAAGAACGGCCTAATAACAATGGTATTATTGTTATTATTATTACTCTTACAAGTTGACGGAGGAGAGTTAGTAAAGGGATGCATCATAGTGATGATGATGATGATGATGATGGTGGTGGTGGTGGTGGTTGTGAATATGAGATAGATCGTAGCATTTGGCTTGAGGAGTGCTGCTATCCTTATTTTGTGGTCATCTCTCTATGAAATTCAAACAACGAGAAGACATGGTAAAGAAGTAACTATATGCACACATATCTAGCCTGTGCAACAAATCACACACAAACAGACACACTCTTATGTGCACACTCACACATATGCTATAATTCAAAAATTGAATTACAAAAAATTGTACTACCTGCTGAATGGTGGCGATGATATGCCTGGATTTGTCGAGAGGGTCCGCAACAGAGAACTCGCGCTCATTACGCTGCTTAATGCGAAGCCAATATTCGCATTTTTTTACCATAGTCCTCTTCTGATGCATCGTAAGCCTCTGAACGTCGCCTACTAGTTCACGCCACACTTCTAGCGTCTCCACAATGTCAACGTACCTTTCGATAATGATGAAGAGGGAGGGGTAAACTATCATTCTCAAACCCCAAAAACAACTTATAATCTAATCGAAGCATTCTTATCCAAAAGGACACCAAATACTACTAAATTCAAATACTACACACATTCTCTTCTACAGTGCTGCACGTACAGTTTATCATCAGTTAGGCGTCCATGGCGACACTGGAAGGCAACAGTAAGCGCGGTCTTTCCCTGAGAGTCGAATTCATCTACTTGAGCTTTTCTAGCTAATAGAAGTGAGCAGATCTGCCAGTTTCCTTGCTCAACAGCAAAGAACAAAGCTGTACGGTCGTGTTTTGCATTGACACGAGATGAAGAACCCTCAAGCTGCTTCATGGCGTTCGCGTATCTATATATAAGTGAGAATAATATGATGTGACAAATACTACAGTAATACATATTCACTGCTGGTTTATATTTAACAACATTGTTTTCTTCTTCTTCTTCTTCTTCTTCTCCTTCTTATTCTTACAGAGCGTAGTCGTCCTGTACACGGCCTGTCTTGATGTCGAGATGCATGTGCGTGCTGACCATCAAGTCCACAATTTCGAGCTGATTAGCCTTAGCCGCCACGTGCAGAGGTGTGAGGCCCTCGGCGTCCATATGTACTATATTCACACTATTCTCGACTAAAAGTTTAGCAATATTGCGTGTCTGGGTGTTTTGCTTTGATGCAATGTAATGCAGGGGATTCTTCTCGCCATCATCAGCTAAGTTCAACCTGTTAGTATCAATTTAATCAATCAAAAAAACAAGAAACATAACGATAGTATTTCTTTATGAATACAGCTATGAATTTGGAGGTATATACACACGAATTACTCTCTCTCTCTCTCTCTCTCACACACACAACTGAAAACGGAGGGCAAATGTCTGATTACCCAAGGCGTAGTAAGTTTCGCTCGTCCATTTGTGAGGATTGGATACGCGATGGTTGGTGATAATGATGGTGGTTTCCGAGCATGATGTGCGTTAATGTAGACTTGTCCTTGCGTGATGACGATTTCTTGGCATGAAAGGCGCCCGCATTCACCGCTTGAAGCTGCCGGTTAAGGTCATCTGGCGTCACTACAAGCTCTTTCAAACGCCCACGGAATTTGCGATCGGCAATAACCTAAGTAGTGTAAGGCGAGGAGGACGTCAGCAACAGAGTGAGTGAGAAAGTAAGTGTGTGTGTGTGTGTGTGTGTGTGTGTGTGTGTCAATGTCATACATTTCATCAAAAGAAAAGTACAACACTACTACGACTGTTTTTAAGTTTTACCTGATCCTGCCTAAACAGCATCTCTACAATCTTGGCGTTAGAATGTGGACTAGACGTCGCGACATGTATTAACGTATGATCGGATATGCCCTCGAAAAATGGGCTTCGCGTTAGGTTTAACGCTTTTTGCGAATTCATTCCTCTTTCATTGAGATCAAATAAGTCAGAATTGAATCGTTGTAAATTGAATCGTTGTAAACTGTTCAATCCAATTTGTCCTGCCCCGGTCCCCGTCCCTGTCCCCCCCCCCCCCCCCCCTCCTCCTCCTTTTCGACTAGGCCATGCCATCTTTGGTCTCCCCCCTTCAGCTCCCGCAAATGTTGTCGTAGGACGGTGGCTTCCAATCCCCATCGGCGATTTCGCTTGTATAATAGTTGAAAATCTAAGATGATTGCGGTAGTGAAAGGAAGGCCAAGGAGGTTGAACGAGGAGGTAAGTTCTTTGAGGAATGTACTTTAGGATAGACTGTTATTGTCAAATTTGAAAATAAGAAAAAACTAGTTTTATGCAATGAGCGGTGTACCGCTTCGCCGTTATTTGGCGGAGAAGACGACGCGCATGCTCTTTCCTCCTTTTTTGAAGTCTGGTCTTGCGCTTCTCAAAGCGTGGATGCTTTAGGAAAGGAAATGTGCGAATACTTTTTGACGATAGTATCAGTTCCACCAGCCTGTCGTCGCCATACTGCACTGCGTTGCGGAGAATGGTCCAACGATAGTTCACGCACCTGCTCAATCGCCGATAACAACCATGTTGTCACTTTCTGTTACACTTGTAATTCGTAAATGCCACATCTCTATCTCTTCGAACTCTCTCTCTGTCTTTCTCTCTCTCTCTCTCTCTCTCTCTCTCTCTCTCTCTCTGTTTCTCTCTTTCACACGCACACACACACACACACACTTGTACGACATCACACAAAGAGGGCTACTATTTCCCTACTCACCGTTGCATCGCCAAGCCTGCAATTTCACCTAGGATTTCCATTTCATCATGGCGCAATCCTTGTGTTCGGGCACCTCTTGCAAGCAGAAGCAGCGTTACATTGGCAAGCTCAATAGATTGCACGTTTGACATTTGCATTGTCTGTGAGTTCGAAGCCGTAGACTGTATGGCTTTATATCTAGAGAGTAAGATAGACAAAGGTGTCTCCCCCTTTGCATTCATGCGGTCAACCATCGCAGCGGTTGCTTCCCCTAGCAAACACATCGAATAGAATCAAGACAGAGACAAGGCTACATGAAATATATGATGTTGCAAAACACCTAGTATTAAGCACCAATATAATAACAATTGAAAGCAGAAGTTCTCTACTGCTATAACACCCTAGCAATGAATGAGGTCTTTCACGTTCAGCAGCAGCAGTAGCAGCAGCAATTACAGCAGATATCAATCCACCTGCACTATCTAAGGCCGATAGAATTGTAGAGACTTCACGAAGTGATATCTTTGAACTTGCTGCCAAGAAGTGCAGTAAACAGTTGCCGTATCTATTTATTGTAAGAAAAAGAAATTTACAAAATAATGCACAAACAAAAGATGACAACAACGACGTGGCGAGTTCAAATGTTAAGATCGCCATTATCATCCATTTATCAGTATTTTTCCTGACACCAGTGCTACTTCCTCGTTCCACTCTTACTATCATTGTGAATCATCAATAAAATGATTTTAGGAGAAATTCTACCGGTCGGCCATCTCGCAGATAGGAGTGCCTATGATATCATGATCATTCTTCTGAAATACAAGCGACATAGATCGTATCATCTTTAAAGAGAGCTGTGAGCTATTGCGTTGCAGCATTGACTCAGGCGATTTCCCCCCTGAACTCATTCTTCCTGGAGACCCTATACCGAGGGCCCCTAGCACCCCCCCTCCGCCGCCTCCGCCGCCTCCTCCTCCGTGTGGAGAACTTAATGGTAGATTTGATATCAACAACAGAAGAAGAAGAGTTAACGACGACGATGATGACGACGATACCATGATGGTGGTGGTGGGTTATGCACTACCACCACCACCAACAGCGATGGCAGTAAGTAGTAGTAGTGGTAATAGCAAATAATGATGATGATGATGATGATGGCGATTAAGACAACGACAATGTGGTGGAGAGTATTGCAACCGAAGGCACTTTTCACCGTTAAAAGGATGAATGACAATAAATAAGGATATTATACATGTTGTAACACCCCCCACCTATTCTTTTTTCCACCACCACCACCATCCTTAATAGCAGCATCATTGTGCCGCCGGAATTCCATGAAGTCACGACGCAGCCGGGTACCAACGTGCAGCAGAAATTTCCTATGAAGAAGAAGAAGAAGAAGAAGAAGAAGAAGAAGAAATCTCTTATCACCACACAAATTTCATGACGTATGTAAAGAAGTCAAACGCAGCAAGTAATAAAGGAAGTTAATATTCGTGTATCATTAGAGGAGGTAGTATTTGTATTGGAAAGACACAAATCCACAAAATCCACATGTGACTCGTTGGATTGTTAGAGACTTGTGGCATCATAATAAATACATCATTGGTTGATGATTGGCTCGAGCTGCAGCGAGGATCGGAGTGTCGCCATGTTCACCCCCTGGCAGTGAGCAATAAAGGCCCTTCCTCTCAGGAGGCATTTCTGAGAATACAAGCTTCGCAATTCGAGGTGCATTTCCATATGCATCAAAGTGAGTATCCATATGATTATGGTTTGCTGTTTGCTGGATCAGATAGTGAAGAAAGGACACACCAGCCGCACCGCTGGACTGCACATCATTTCCTACAGCAGCACACCAAGAAGAAGAAGAAGAAGAAGAAGTGAAAACATTACGCGAATTGAGATCAGCACTAACACAAGGAGAAAACAGCAAATTGAATGCCGTAAGAAAAAGCAAGTAGCCAAGAGTAAAGAGGTGTAGCCCAACAACCAACCCGAAAGAATCATTATCATAAATATTATGAACAACGACTACACCATTTCTTGCTCACCATGTCCCATTGAAATCGCTCCTTCTCCAAGCCCTGGAGATCCATGGCTACTATCATGGTTGATACTGAGAGACAAAAAGATGTTTGTTTCCCTTTTTGTCTCGAATCGTAGCATATGACGCAGTCGGCGATCGGTTTTCACCAGATGCTCAATGATCTCAATGTCACCTTGAGGAATAATTCCTCGTAAAACTTTAATGAGGATACCGCTATGCTTGCGCGCGTGTGTCTCTCCCGCCAAAGGAACTACAGACTGAAAGTCGCTGATTGTGCGCTCATACACCGTGAAGAAGAGCGAGTGAAACATCTGAACGCTAATAATTGGGAGGGAAGACTTGCTCTTTTCTCGATGATTTGCAAACCATGAAACAACACGCTCGATAGGCGTGGCCCCGGCATCATTTGTGATATGCATCGCTACACCCACAATCGACAGTGATTTGAGCAATCCTAACACGTTCTGCGTTTTATGAATCATCATATATGCATCACGAAAAGATAATAATAAGAAGTCAATATAATGTTAACGAAATGATGATGATGATGATGATGATAATGGTAATAAGAGTAAATGTTCACGAAGTAGAGAATAGACAGGAAGATACACACTCGCGCGCACAAACACAGGTTTGTATGTGTGTTCGTAAGTGTGTATGTGCAAGTATGTGGAGGAAAAGGTAAAGGTGAATAGTTATGATAAAAAAGTTATGATAAAATATGTAATGAGTTATTGTTATTCTATGTTGATGGAATCGATACAGACACACACAAGTTTAATAAAGTAGCAGGCAGGTAACGCATTTTCCATCCTATTAAATTTCATTGTCGGTGTTAATCATCTAGTATTATTAGTATGATTATTATTTTATCATTATTACTTGGAAGTGATCGATAAGCATGGCCTGTGCATTGATTGGCCCCCCCCCATTTTTCGTTGTTCCCAAAAGTACGGTGGCGGCATCGACGAGTTCGTGGATCACGGTTTGGCCCTCTCGCTTATAATCATTGAATGCCCATTGATAGTGCTTCAAGTTCCCTTTCCTCTCCATTAATTGCCGTTGTTCCTTCTCGCGCGATGATACCTCACGCGAGAAAGGATTCAGCTTCTGATAAGCAAAGGAAACAACAACAATAACATCAACAACAATAGTAATAATAATAATTTGTGTTTAATCTGGTCCTTCTACTCCCCCCCCCCCCTTCTCACACACACACTCTCTCTCTCTCTCTCTCTCTCTCTCTCTCTCTCTCTCTCTCATGAATCACTAGAACTGCAGCGCCTGCAACTACATACAATCTATCTTTCTGCTTTTTGTTCTTTTTTGTCGATCATATTTCTCCTCTTCTTCTTCTTCTTTTTCTAACCTGAAGCAAGTGGCGATCGTTATCGGAAAGCGTAGAGCAGGAAGCTCCTGCAGACATTGTCAAATGCTGTAATGTCACTAGTGCCTTGTGTCGCGTCGAAGGACTGGAAGAATAGAGATCCTTGACTGAGATGTTGATGTTATTACACGTCATCTGCATCCATTTGAAAAGAGAGCGGCCTTCCACTGTTTCAAGCATGCTTTCTCGAAGTAAGGGCGACTTGCCACGACTTCGTAGCTTCTCGAAGAACGTGTTCAGCTCGAATACCTGTGGTAGTAATGGTGGTAGTGGTCAAGGTGGTGTGTCTCTTGGATGTTGATCGATAATGATAAAGATGATGACAACGAAATCGGTTCTGATTATGGTGATCCTATGTGGTTGACATGATTATGCGTGGTGGAAATAATGTGCTAATGTTTATTACCATGAAGGCAACTACAATAACAACAAAGCGTCGCACAACAATGGTACGATCAATTATCAGCATTTTCAACGACACTACCACTACTCACTCACTCATACTTACGCACTCATGCTCTAGTAACCACCTACTACTACTACCTCCTCAAAGCCCTCAGCGATAGCATGCACTTTGCGCCGTTGCTGATGTGCCTTCTTCAGGGAAGAGAGCCAGTTATTCCATTTCCTATCTTCTTCTTCCGCTTTTTTTTTCTCCAATCGCATGTTCTCCCCAAATATAGGAGTCCGTTCTCCCTATTTTAATATCATATTCACCATCATTGTTAAGATTTTGCTCTTTTCATATTTGAAACGCTGTCGTACATCATTGTAATCATCATGATCGTTCATTGAATAACGTGAGAATTACTAGATTGTTGCATATGAGATTGATTGAAATTTATAAAGACACCTCATGTATATATATATATATATATATATATATATATATTATTTGTATGTGTGTAAATGTTATTTAATATACTCTACGATACTACCTGATTGCCACAGATGTTGAGGATCAAATGGCGCATGGTTACTCCAGAAACTTTGATCGATTGCAGTTCGCACTCGTACAAATGATTTTCCTTCTCTTGTTTATATCCGTGTGTAACAGGTGTGTGTGCCGTGTCCTTGTGGTTCATGTAACTGGGAGATAAAATTAGGAAACATAGAATAATAATGTATTTTTATTTAGGATTTAATGGCTGATCTCTCTTCTCCACTTGCAGGAAAATAATATTGTGATCAATTATCTGAGCTAAGTGGTTCTGGGCTGATGCCGGCAACGAACAACACAACAGTAGCAGCAGCACCATAGTCAACATCATCATCACCTGAAGACAAATGCCATATTCTTGTGCCTCCATCCCAACCTTGCAACCCACTCTCTTGACGCTCGCCCCTGTTTTCCTGTACAATTAGGAATATCAACAATGAACAGTTTATTATTACATCTTCTTCTTTTAACAGTAACGAAGAAACTGCCAAATTAATCGAAGGTGTTCAAAATAATTATCATTTTTCTTATTATTATTATTATTAATATTATTATTATTATTTTATAAAATTGGTAAAAAGAAGGAAGCCAGACCGAATTTGAGTAGACACACAGTTTCCTGGCGATCGTAGGGATAAAACCAATCAGCACCCTCGATTCTTCCTGTTTTTGTGTCCTTGACGACGCAGACACCACGCATCTTGTTAAAGCACGATTTGAGCGGGCCATAACGTGAAATAAATTCACGAAACTCATTATCGGAGACAATATTGTCGTGTGACTTGCCCTCATCTTTCTTGTGGTCGCTCTGTGTTTGAAATTCATATGATAAAAATGTTAATCTTTAATTCTCTGGCTCATCTCACTTGTCTCAGTAAAGAATTAGTAAGAGGAGCAAAACATGTGCGTGATGATTATATTTAACCTATTTATTTATGTACTGTCTGACTGACTGACTGACTGACCCCAGTATCCACCCCCGTGTCAACTGTTTGCTTTACAAGCTGTATTAGTGTCTCATCAGATCCGATAAATTGGTTGAACTCATGCCTCAAATACAACGATAAGGCACGGCAGAACACTTCCAACTTCTCCTCTCGTGTTCGTACACCGAAGAATCTCCACCAGAAAAGGCCTATTTGAAGATGTAAAGAGTAGACACACACACCATACACTATATATTAAAAGATGATTGACAAAAGAACAGCATCAACACGGTTACTTACTACTGGCTACCACGCAACCAAGTACGTTAGTAGTAGTAGTAGTAGTAGTAGTAGTAGTAAGAAGAAGAAGAAGATGAAGAAGAAGTAGTAGTAGAAAACCAGCTTCGTTGTCTTCATTATGCAGGTTGGGATCGTCGCTTGCATCGCTTTTGGAGACACAGATTCTTAAATTAGCATATAACATGCGCTCCAGGTTTGCCAACTCTGCCTTTGCAGGATGTGCGTCATCATCGAGAGACACGTGTGAAAAGCCACTTATCACTCTCTGATAAATCATCATCATTTTCCACACATAAAATACTACTTAGTTTGAAGTTGGATAAACGAATTTCAATAATGCATCTTGTAAAGAAAGAGGAGGAAGAGGAAGAAAAGAGGGAGAAAAAGATTGTTTACACAATTAGTATGTCCACCTTTCTCTTAACCGAGTTTCCAGATCTTGTTTGGGCTGTTTTCATAAAGTGTTGGAAGGTGGTGGTGATGATGATGATGATGATGATGATGATGATAACTATGATGTTAGTGACGAGAAATGTGGATGATCGCAAATTATTATTGCTGTTGTTATATTATCATTATTAGTGTATCTTATGTGTAACGTAGTCTGAAGTATCATAACACAATCTGTCTTCTTCTGTCTCTTCTTCTTCTTCTTCTTCTTCTTCTTCTTCTACGTCTTCTTTCTCTCCTTCTCCTACTTCTCAGTATTACTATTAATTCTTCTCAGTATTACTATTAATTCTGACGAAGCTACCACTTACCAGATTTTTCTCTGATGAGATTGATAAGAATTTCGCTCCATTTGCTGGTAACAACACAATATTCGACATATGCAGCGTTTAAAGCAGTATTAGGGGTTCTTCTTCCTCTTCCACGCCCCAACGATGACAAGGATTTGGTAGGAGGAGGATAACGAATTACACCAAAACAGCAAGCGGTGCTGATCTTATGATGATAATGATATTGTTAATTCTCGATTATTATCATTATTATTATTCTTATTCCACAAATATCTACCATCTATCTATCTATCTATCTATCTTGTACACTCGACGACCGACATACCTTTGTGCCTCTCCCAGACCGATAGCTATTTCCTCGAGCTCTTGCAGGTAGGATCTAAATGTAAATTCATCATAAAGAGGAGGAGAAGGAGGAGGGAGGAGGACGGCAGCGAATAAATGTGATAGCTAGTAGATGTTTCTCGTCGTCCTTCACCACCACCACCACCACCACCACCACCACCACCACCTCTTCCTCCTCCTTCTTCTCCTCTTTTCCTTTCAGAATTTGTCTCACAAAAACCACCACCACCACCACCACCACCAACACTACATAAATAATACTTCTTTTCACAATATACCATTACATAAATAAAGCATCTATTTGTTCAACAACATACCATTGGTACTACGTGTATTGTCAACAGCATTAAAAAAACTATCATTGTAGATAAGATAGCAATAATCATACATATTGGTCGTGCAGTTTCCATTCGAATCGAAGGTTTCATGCCAAATTCGTAGCAGAAGGTTTCTGTAGCCGTAGTCATCGTCAAATAATACATTAGTCATCAGATAGTTCACTTCATCACACACAAAATGAAGAATACATAGTCATCAGATAGTTCACTTCATCACAAACAAAATGAAGAATACATAGGATGTGTATATCATCTTTCTTTACTTCTTCCAGAACAACTCAAATAAGCAAAAATGAATGTCATCACCACATACTATCTCACACTCACACTCACACGCACACGCACACACTCACTCACACTCACACTCACTCACACTCACACACACACTCACACACACCTCCAATGCAAATATGTCCGACACACAGGTTGCAGATTAAAGACCTGGTAGATACATATAAACTTTATATGTATGTTTTTACTCTAAGCGAATTGATTTACAAATGATATATGTCCTATAATTTTGCACAATTCTGTGTTGGTAATATTTTAATGCCATCGTGGAATATTCATGCATCTTTTTAATACTTTATGCAGATAATCGTCGATTTGCTGGATGTTTTCCTTTATGGATTTTGCACATGCTAGCACATCTGCTTGGGAGACGCTACGGGAAAATAAGTATATTTCTCAGACATCCGCAGATTTTTATATATATATATATATATATATATATATATATATATATATATATATATATATATAATTATTATATATGTATAGATTAGTTTAATTTATGTTATTAACGAAATGTGTTGGTGTGTCCTATGATTTTATCTAGGCTCTCATATCATCCTAAGTAAAAGGTTAGCATATATTCTTGTTGTCGTGTTCTTCTTCTTCTTCCTCAGCAATAAATTCTATTACAAAGCGTGTCTCCTGCCGGACGCTTGGTCCTACAAAATTAGTACGAGTGCATATATCACCATCAGCAATATTACAAAAACATGCATCAGTGATTCATACAATCGCATAGTTGATATATGTATGAATGCATGCATCCAAACAGACGTAGTAGGGGATAATAATAAAAATAATACACAGAAAGATAGAGAAGAATGATGATTAAATAACAGGTGGTAGGGTGGTGATCACGCACTTCTTTAGAATCCTTCGAGTCCTCTCCTCCACCAACACCACCATAGGAGACATCATACATACTCTCTATTGCGTCTGGATCCATCTCCTAGGAACGAACACACACACACACACACACACACATACATAAACAGTAAGTGATAGCATCGATGGAATCTCCACAGCTCTGAATCATTGCTTGTCAAAGTATATTTATTATTCATTTAGTATGTGTTGTCTCATAGTAAAATCCATCCCGTCGATCTCACAGCTGCTGCAGCAGATAAACGAATTAATTAGATTTGTATAATTACCATGATCTCCCCTGTTGAGTCAATAGAACTACCGTCTCCATGCTGCTCTAACTCATATATCTCTCCAGATATCTGGCCGAACAATGGAGAAGAGGAAGAGGAGGAGGAGGGGGAGAAGGAAAGAGGGGTTAAGAAGGGGATTAACAAGCAGAAGAATAAATTTCTCAACGAGTTGTGAGGGGAGACTGTAACTTAGAAGACAAGACCATATCTCTTATCATCATACATACGTACATCAGTATGAGCGCTCCCCAAATCGTCGTTATCATTTGAGAGTCCCTCTCTTCGTCGACTTTTGCTAGAGTTATTGACTGAGGAATCTGCAGGATTGAATATGGCAATGTCGTCATCGTCGTCGTCGTCACCACCATTAAAAGCAGTGTCTTTTGGGGTTTCAATGGCTTCCTGAGTAAAACATATGTATAATAATAAACCATGTCGTCATAAACAAATGCTCTCCTTCCTAAAGAAAGAGAGGAACAAGTTTAATATTCAGCAAGATGCAATGGAGTCCGCTTCTCCTTTTTATCATTTCCCTCCTCTCCCTCTCTCTTCTTCAGAAACAGCACACCTCGCTAGTGTTTCCTACGAGATCTCCTGATATTTTGGAGACGTTGTTCTCCATTGACTGTCCCAACTCAAAGCGAGAATTCTTGGTCGAATTTGTCTTGCCAGGTTGGAATATCTACCATGTTGATGAGAAGGATGGTAAGTATTCGGAAAGTGTGTATCGAAAAGATGGTTTTGGATTGAGCTTATACTATTTCGTTTTCTATTCTTGTTTTCCAAAAAAACAGTGTTCTTCCTTCCTTCTTCGTGCAATTTGTTAAAATTTTCAAAATGCAAAATACCCACCACTATGTCACTGTCATCATCGTCAAAAGCAGCAGGATCGTCCGCGAAAGTTATGTTGGATTTGATTATCTGTGTGCTGCTTTGCGCCGAGCCTCTCTCTATATTTTTCATTTTTGGTATCTTATCTCCCTTTTCTTTGTGATCTCCCTTTACCCCCCCTTCCGGCTGAAAGATTTCAATATCGTCGTCGTCGTCGGGGGCAACATTGGCAAAGGAGCCACCGCTCGCAATGCTCATATTATTCTTAGATTGTCGTAAATCTGTGTAAATGAGGACGAGAAGAGAGGACAGTTCAACGTACTTATTAATAATAACAGTGAGCGTCATTAACACACACACACACACACACACACACACACACTATATCTCTAATTCGAGAAATTAATAAAGTACACAATTCACCGCAACCGACTAGAAGACTGTAATCTAGCTGTAAGGCAACGCAGAACGTAAATCTCTCTTCGCTCTCTCTCTGTAAGGCATCGCAGAACGTAAATGTTGCACTCCAGCTCTCTCTCTCTATTTCTCTTCGCTCTCTCTCTCTCTCTCTCTCTCTCTCTCTCTGTGCGCATACTATTTTGTTTTCAATACTTAAAATTCATACAACCCCTGGAGCTGCCCTCGAGTAAATTTGACGGTGGAGAAAGGAACAAAGGCAAATTCTGAACCTGTTGTTATATATTTTGCAGAGTCAGATGTGTACTGGCACGGAATTGGAAAACTAGATGATGAAATTATTATGCAAACCATTGCATTCCAGGCATATTCTTTTGCCTCCATAGTGTCCGACCTGAAGTATGAGCAGATGCATCAATGGATGACACTTTCAGACCATGTATTTTAAGAATATTTTTCTTAGTTTTTCCTGAGGTTAGGCTACCTCCTCCACCGATTCCCTTCTAAAGACGCGATATCCTGCGTGCAATGGAGCGGTAAGCTTAAACATCTATTAGGGCACAACATACTATGTTGGTCCACCTGAATCCTTAATGGTCTGGGGGATGAATGTCTTCACAGGCCCTATGAATGTGTAGACATCTTCAAGAAAACTTGTGGGCAGAAACTTCTGCTTTGTATTACCAAATCTATTCGAAGGAATGCCAAGTACTAGAAGAGATCCGTTGATGTTATCAAATAATTCTTGCTACCAACCTGGTACAGCTTTTGGCGTCGCTCGTTCACAAATTATTGAACTGCAGTGTGATGATTAAACACTAATCGGAGGTCGGGTTCCATAGTTTTTTCAGTAACTCATGTTGACTTTCGGAAAACGGTAAATATATGAAAAATAGCCTGCATATTTGATGTAAGTCAAACATTAAAACCGATATCTTCCAAAGTTCTAATCTATGGATCAGTTCTTCCACATCATACAGTAGCAAAGTAGTAGTTTCGAGCACACATCATCATCATTTTCCATGGTTTTCTTCTAGACTACTTGTAGATTTTCTATATGTACTTCATAATAATTTCCTACGAGTAGTAGTAGAACAACTACTACAGGAAGGAGTAGGAAAAGGAAATGCACATAGATCTAGTAGATCTAGTAGTAGTAGTAGTAGTTTCATCAGGCTTTCATACGAGGACCACAACATGTACTTCGATGATGACTAGACTACTACTGGGAAACATCGTACTACTATTTTCCTATGACCCTACTCCTGCCTTCTACGTTATCGAGTTTCCTCCCTTTCTCGTGATATTCACTATGGTCATTTCTCTGATTTTAAACCGAAAAACAGGTGACGTTCACAACAAATGCGTGTCAAAAATATGTTTTTGAAAAATATTTCCTGTTTGATGTCGTACTACTATATTTCGTCTTCCTCCCTCTCTTACTGCTGCTCGTATCACTTGGAAGTAAAGAAGGCTGGGGTTAGCCACCTTTGTTCAGCTCTCACCCCGAGTGGGGACTCAATTCATCTGATATAATTCAACGCGTACATATTTGAGAGCGAATAAGTATGCATCCTGGAGGTGGGGGAGCAGACAAGGGAAGTTACACCCAACAACAAGCACAAGCCCGCATGAGCATGTCACAACAAAACATGCAACAATGGGCTCGGACCAACCCTCAGCAATACCAAGCGTATATGCAGCGGATGCAATACCAAATGCAGATACAGCAATATGGAATGGGTCAGTCTAAATATTGCATACTTGTTATATGCCTCATTACTCAATGCAAGAACATGTAGAGACTGCGGAGAAATAAGCTCCTTTTCAGCGATTCACTTGATTTGACTTCGGGCAGAATCTACTTCTGGATTAATCTTCACAATATCTTTCGTACCAATCGTTTTAAAAACAAAGAAATTCCCAAAGAATTAATAAAGAAATTCCCAAAGAAAAACAAAGAAATTCCCAAAGAATCAATTACTCACACAGCGTATTCATTGTATTTTTTTCTTTGTAATTATAAGTAGGTATGAATCCGATGATTTACCAACAGCAAATGATGATGCGGCGGCAGCAGCAACAGCAACAGCGCAGTAGTGGTCTGCGAGCTGGTTGGAGTGGGTTGAATCAACAGCAGCAACAAGCAAGGGTTGCTAGTATGCAAGGGGCAAGGAGTGGGGTTTATGGGTTGGTGCCTCCCCAAGTGATGGGTAATGCTGCGGCTGCTGCAAAGCTGACCCCAGACCAAATCAAGGAGCAAATTGCAGCGATGGACAAGAAGATGGTATCTGCAACAACGATAGATGTCAACGCCATTTGGAGAGATACATCGATAACAACCAAATTTTCTGGCGTCTAATGCAGATTCAAAAAGAGAGTCGGGAGACGAAAAGTGTTTTATAGTTTGTAAAAATTGTTACATTGTATCTATCCGGCAAAAAAACACTCATCTATTGTCCAACTTCTTTTCAGGCTGAGATGCAGCGCCAAATGATGATGACGATGAAGCAGCAGCAGCGGCAGCAGCGAGTAAAAAGTAAAGGGAACTCCACCGTCATTTCTAACTCACCAAATACAAATGCATTGTCGCCTTTGACTGCTGCACGTACGCAGCAGCAACATCAACAACAAAAGCGATTCCAACCAGTGCAAGACACTAACAGCTTTGGTCCACCGTCGTCTCAAATGTTCAATAAAAGTGTTGAGATGAAGCAAGGAGGAGAAGGAGGGCATTCCCGCCAAACTTCCTCTCCAAACTCTTCCGGCTTTTTTGCTGATATATCTGCCCATCTGGAAACTCAGTACGGCCTTAAGAAGAAGCCTAAGTCACCTCCACCTGAAGAAGAATCATCATCAAAACTGCAGCAAGGAGGGACGAATATGGGGGGATTCTTTCAAGCAGCGATGGCACAGGAGGCCACCATTAATATGGGAGAAATGGGAGGAATGATGAGGATGCAAAGTGGGAATCAAGTCCAATCAAATAAAACGGTGATCGAGAATAAAAATAGCACATCTTCTACTTCTTCTTCCTTTGAACGGGAGGCTGATAGTGGTGGTGTGTGGGGCCTCATTGGGAATAAAAATAGCAGCGGCAGTGGTAGCGGCGGCAGTATTTCTGCAACAGCAACTACAGCAACTACAATCACTACCACACCGATAATGATGTCAGGCGAACAACATAAGAGATTAAAGGAGGAGGAGGAGGAGGAGGACTGGGGACGGTTTGATGATGATTATGGCAACGCAAAAGCTGTTGATACTGCTAACATTCGTGATTTAAGGGGAGGAAGAGGAGGGAACACCGAAGGGAATGCTGCCGACGAGGATGAGGGTTGGGGTAACTTCAATGAGGAAGATGCCACCGTTGAATCTAGTAACGGTGGGGAAATTGGTGCTGAGCAGAACACCTCAAACACCAAAAACGCAAGAAATTCAGCAGAAGCAGCAGCAGCAGCAGCAACATGCAGTGACGACGACAAGTGCGGTGGGAGTAATGGGCGATGATCAAGAAGATGATTGGGGAAATGATTGGGACAATAATGAAGATGACAGCAACAAAGGGAAGGACGAGGAAAAAACGATAGGAGGGAGGAAAAAGAAGAGTGGGCAAGAAATGGATGATAATAATGATGATGTCTTCGGGGGGGGGGGGGGTCTCTTCAATTCGACGACGGGGAAACAAAGCAATGATATTCCTGACGTAAGGATATTGATAAAATTATCATGATAATGGTGATGCAGTGAGAAAAGAAGGGTGGAGGGACCAGAGGCAGAAATACTATATAGATGACAATGCTCAATACCATTAAGGGAGGGGGGGGAGGAAGAATAGGATAGCTGATGAATGATTCGACGATTTCTTGATCCTCTTCTTTCTTTATTAGGAGATGCTGCAGATTCTGGGACTGAGTAGCGGTGATTCTCAAGGAGGAAAGGAAGGAAATGCAGAACAAGAACAAAAGGGAGGGTGGAGGGGCGGTGTTGCTGAAGACGATGATGATTGGGGAAATGAATGGGGAGATGACGAAAACAAGTACGATAGGCAGGGGAAGGAGCTAGGAATGACGATGGGAGAAGGAGGAGTAGGAGTAGTACAGAATAAGGCCAAGACTACGGCAAATGATAGCAACGACGATGAGGGCACGACAACAAGAACGACAACAAAAATAATAACAGGGCTAGAGGAGAATAAATGGCAGCAGCAAACCCGCAGTGCTCAAAGGGTAGAAGTATTATTATTATTATTAGTAGTAGTGTAGTAGTAGTATATTATAGCAGCAGCAGCGGCAGTGAATTATGGTAGGACAGAAATAGTTAGGTTTAGCTATGCCAGGAGTAGTATTTGTAGTAGTAGTTAGTATTAGTAGAAGTAAAAGTAGTATTAGTCGTTGTAGTAATTGTAGTAGTAGTAGTTGAAGAAGAAGAAGAAAAAGAAACTATATTTGTTTGCCGTATCAACAGTAGTTAGTTGTTAAAGCAGCAGCATCATGCAGCATGCAAAAATATTTATTCGCCTAGAACATGGACTAATGCAGCAGCATTTCGAGAGGAGGTCAAGCTGACGAGTCTCTCCCTCATCATCATCATCATCATCATCATGACTAATCATTTCTCTGCTGCTGCTGCTGCTGCTGCTGCTGTCAGGTGATGCCGTCCATATTTTTTGGTGAGCCAGAAGTAAAAGTCCCTGAGACAGAAACGGTTGAATTGAGTATTATGATGATGATTAAGAATAGTAAGAAGAAGAACAAGTAAAAGAGAGTCTAAGATTCTAGAAAATAGGTGAGAAAGAGATAACTGTTCGTCGCCAACTGTACGACTGCTACTAGTTTTTGTAGTACTAACTATCAATCACTAATACTACGTACGACTGCTACTAGTTTTTGTAGTACTAACTATTAATCACTCACTATATATTGTTGTTGTAGGTTGTGAATGAATTTTTCGGTACAATTCCGGTGAAAAAGCCTACTGCATCCCAAGAAAATATTAGGAAAATAGACGATAACGATGATGATGATGATAGTGGTGGTGACGACAAAGCTGCTGCTACTACACATTCCCCTATGGATGATGATTTTGAGGCTAACTTCGATGATGATGATGATGACGACAACGACGGCGACGACGAAAATAGACTGCGAGAAGGAGCTGATGGTGCGGTAGTTGTAGTAGGGGACGATGGAAACGATGATGAGTGGGCAAATTGGGGTGACGGAGGAGGTAATGATGACGAAAAAAAAGGAGGAAAAACTACTACTACTACTTTAACTAGTACTGCTACAACTGCTACAACTACTGCCACGCTACTAGGTACGACAAAGTTAGTACAAACTACTACTCAAGAGGAGGAGGCAGATGATGATGATGATGGTGATGATGATGCAGGGATCATGATGAAAAGGGGAGGAGGCGGAGGGGAAAATGAAGAAGAAGGAAGCGGAGATGGTGACTGGGCAGACTGGGGAGAGGAAGAAGGTGGTAAAGACGACAGAGAAGAAGACGACGATTATAATGATGATCATGATGGGAAAGAACAGAAGGATATGGGGCTGCTGCTGGCCAAGGACGACAATGACGACAGGATAATAAGCAAAGAGGAGGGAAATGAGGAGGCGGGGGAAGAAAAAGAAAAGAGCACTAAGGATCATGATAGAGTACTACAAAAACAAGGGGGAGGAGGACAAGAGGAGCAGGAAAAAGATGATGAAGAAGAAGAAGAAGAAGAGGAGGAGGAGGGCGGCGTGGATCTAGGAATTTTTGGAGGTGATTTCATTGAGAAGTTCGGTGACAACGTCGGTGGTGCGCACATAAAGTTCAACAAGCCATCCCCTCTTCCTGTACCAGTCTCTGTTTCTGCATCCAATACCTCAGATGATGTTTCTACTACAACAGGGTGATGATGATGATGATGATGATGATGATAATGATAATGATAATAACATTCATCGAGGTCTACATTTGGTATCTATGGATGATGCTTTTAACTACCTGCCTACCTACTTGCTACACACGAAATGTTAACGACGACCACATGAAAATAATAGCAAGTACTAGTAATTGCTGACTGCTGCAAACACAACAGAGGTGTGCTCTCCGGTGTGATATTATCACCTTCTTCTGCCGGTGGTAATGGAGGTCCTACGGTAGCGACACCGAACAGTTATGAAGAATGCGAAATGGACAAGACTGCACACCAACAGCAGCGCGATGATCAACAAGAACTCGCTCAGGAAGTGGAGGCAGAGACTGCAGCAGGAGGAGGAGGGGGGGGGGAGATAATTAGGTTGTTGTTAATATCGTAACGCATGTTGTGACGGTGATCGTGAGAATAATCCTCCAACAATTATGTATGGCAGTAGTATCTATTATCACAAACTCTCATTTTCCTCACTGAATGTTACTGGACTTGTAGTAGCAAGATACTCCTCTGATTTTCTTTCTTTCTGCTGTCTTTCCTCCCCCCCCCTCCTCGTCCTTCTTAAACATCAACCACATCACAAATCAGCAGCCGTAAGATGACTAAAACAGCTGCTGGTCTATTTGACGATTTATACGGTGCGGAGGATGAGAGTACAGACATTAAAGCACCTGAAATGATGGGTGGAGGACACTCAGCAAGTGTAGACCTGAGACTAAAGCGCCTCGAGGAAGAAGCAGCGGCAGCCGATGACGACGAGGAGGAGAAGAAGAAGAATGGCGATGATGATGATGATGATAATGCTGCTGCTGACAACGACAACAACGTCGTGAACACAATCAAAAAGAAGCAGAAGAAGCAGCAGCATCATCATCATCATCATCTGAACGGCAATGATCAGCAACTAGACGTGCTATTCGAGGGGGTGATGACAATGGGAACAGCAACAGCATCAGGAGATAGCAGCAAACCCGTCTCAGCAGCCGATGTCAACGTCGATAACTTATTCTTTGGAGGTGGGGGTGGAGGCACTGGACGAGCGAGCAGTAAGAGCGTTTCTATGGGTGAGAGTGATCAGGGTGATATTATCAGTACTTCTTCTGTTGTCAGTGATGGTGGTGCCATTCTAACACCAGAAGGTAGTAGTTTCCAACAACAACCAGAAGAAGAAGAGCAAGAAGACGTAAAGCTTCTGGAGATCCCAATGGAGAATACTGCTGATACTGTGGAAGACGCCCTGCCCATGTTAATACGGCAGCAGAGACTTAGAGAGGCACTTGCTGTGGTAAGATACATCAATCGAAAGAGGGAGGTCAGAAATCTCAAGCGCCAGGCCAAGATGGAAATTACAGAGGTGAGTCAGTTAGTTAGTTACTAGGTAATAGATGGTAGAGAGAGAGGAGGTGTGATGATGATGATGATGATGATGATGATGATGATGAGTTTGTTTGTTGGAACTACTGGTACTAGTACTACTACCACTGCTGCTTAATAATAATCAGAGAGAAAACAAACTAAATAACAACAACAACGGTACTACCTACTCTAGTAAGAAACACCAATGCATCTATTACTAACATGAGTACTATCACGTTTCTGCTACATTTTCTTCTCCTAAATCTCTTTTATACTTCATAACCACCCTATTATCAGGCCGACTCTGACGACGAGGATGCAGCATTTAGCAGGGCAAAGTCTATCCGAAAGAAGGCTAAGGAAATTGAAAAGGAATTGAGTCTCCAAGCTGTGACGAGCACATCTTCTTCATGGAAATTGCCCTTTCGATATCATTGGCAATATGCTGACTCAAATCAGGATCGCTATGAGGACTTTCTAGCATATGCAGAAGCGTTTCATAAGGGCAAAGAATTCAAGATGGCATTTCCATCAAAACCGGACGTTGGCAAGGGGGGGGATAGTAATTTCGCCAATGAGACCAAAATTGAAGAGGCACTCGAAGCTATGGAAGCTATGCGCGCGTATGTACAACAACATAATAATAATAACAATAATAATAATAATGGCTAAGTTTGCTCTGTACAGCAGCAAAAATAATAGGAGTAAGACAGTGTGTTTGGTTTCTGAATGATTTGTAAGGACACTAACCCTATTATGATTGATTATCATCATCATTCATGTTCACTAGTAGCTCCTACATCATCCCCACTTTACATTATTTATTCATAATAAGAACTTTGTTATTGTTGTTGATATTATTGTTGGCACATGATACATAACACAGATATCTACAGGACGTTGGCGCTCTGCTACGTCCTGCTGTCGCACTACCACTGGATAATTGGGGGCTGACTGTTGATTTTGCCCTGAATACTATTCGCGATTGTACAAAATTCACTAAGTCGCTCAGGAAAAACCTTGCATTACTACAAAAGCTACTAGTATCTGATGATGATAATGATAGTAGTGCCACCACTCCTCGCAGACGACTTGAGATGGCTAAGAGTATCACTCCAGGCGCTACCTTTGTCAAAGGGTAACTACAACTACTAACTAATAATAATACTACTAATTACAATGCAATAGCTGCTATAGGGTATGATTTCATCATCATCATCATCATCATCAAAATATCAACAATCAGGTCGATGGAGATCGCACGTGTGATGACGCGTCTGAGTACTGCAGAAAAGATATATACCCTCACGAAGCGCTCCACCTGGAAAATCCGACGATCGATGCCTGAAATCATTACATGTTTAAAGGAGATTAAAGAAAATGTTTCTGCAATCAAGGAGTTTGGGTATCTCTCCGATATACAAATGAACTGCGAAGTTGAACTAGAAGCAATTAGAAACATGGTGCGCAACGGTGCCAAATGCTGCTGTAACTTCTGTGGGCTGCCGATAGACAACAACGACGACTTTTCTACTATGCTTGGGGATAGCGTTCGTATTCAGATCTCAACAACAGGTGGTATCCATGGAGACGAGAGGTGGCAGTATTATCATCGTACATGTAGGAATCTAGAGACACGGTGTTGTTTATAGCAGTAGGGTGGTGATTTTACAAGAGCTACAAAGGACACATCACATGCTCGGCACGTTAGGGTTAAAATTACATAGTTTCGTAGTTTGCTCCCTGTGACTCGAACAACGCCCGTGGCGAGCCTTGACATATACGCGACGATTAACTACTCTGCTCATATAAGATCAATGCCATCCCAATCAATAACGTCGAAATTAGGAAAAATATTACACGTATATCATACTATCATGAAACACATCAAGACACAAACACTTGTGCATGCACGTGTATAGGTGATACATGTTGGGAATTTTGTTGTAATATCCTATTGACTTTCACGATGATGACTCACGACTTTACTATGGTCTACCCCTTCGCATTTATGTCGCCATTGTAACGGTAGACTTGTGTTTCACAGTTAAATTATGAATATAGCTACTGTATTAAAGACTAGACACTAGGCAGATAGTCTGGGATTTGATATCTCTTCGCTAATCATGCGCTACAGCTTGTACAGCGAGCTCTACAAAATATATGGCTCGTCGTGCACACACGCTAGCACGCCATTCTAGCATCTAGGCATTGCTAATTTCGTCTTTCGGCTTGACTGCTAGCTTATTGAAGCCACCTGCTGTAGCTGTGCGTAGCGTAGCCGTGAGCGTGCATGTTAGCATGGCATTTCTAGATTGCATGGCGTAGCAGCTTCATCAAAGTTGCATTGCATATCTAGACATGCATGCCAGGACTGACGTACGTACAATTGATGGCTACACTACGCTAGTACGATGACCACATTGAAAGCTAAAATTTAATTGTTTCATTGCCTCCGTCTCATACAATTGAATTAAAGGGATATGTCCACATCAGCACATTGCATTCGTATCATATGGACTATAATAACAAGCTAGCAAGCCTAGCGATGATGGACATTTGATTCTAGTAGTCATGTACACCTATATTAGACATACCTAGATACGCACTTATTACAGCCTAGCCATGCTATGCTACATTAGCTTGCGCTATAGTGCGCTATCTATACTGTGCACATTGTTTCGTACGGTGCAGAGTTAATAAGTCTAGAAGTGTCTAGCTGTGTTGCAAATACATGCATGTATTGTTCGCATATATTTTTATAAGATGAATTTATATTAACCATTATGCATCATTACAATGGCAAAAGTCGCAATTCGATCGTTGCATTAAAGTGTGATGCAAAGAAACACTAGTTTCTTTGTCACTCATTGGTTAATACATCCAGTGTTGCTTTAATATTAAGTCTGGTCTTCAACGTCACTTCAGAAGAGAGAGAGAGAGAGAGAGAGAGAGAGAGAGAGAGAGAGTGGGGTGGGGGATGACCATACACACACACACACACACACACACACACATATATATATATATATATATATATATATATATATATATGTGTGTGTGTGTGTGTGTGTATGACTTTATGATCTACTGTCACGATCCATCGAGAGCATGACCTTCGGCACACCACCGGCATCACCACCACTACTCTGCCCTCCTCCTCCTCCTCATCCTTGTTTCCCTCCCACAGTGCTACCCCCTCCTCCGGCTCCTCCTCCTCCGTTTTCAAGGTTTGAAGTATGATGAGGATGATGATGACGATGGAGATGGTGCGGGGCATAGAAACCACCCGCTCCACTAGTACCCCCCCCACCCCCACTCCTACCACCACCACCACCGCGACTGCTGCCCCCCATTTTCGCTGTAGCCCCTCCTCCGACTCCTCCCCCTCCCACTGAGGAACTTCCGCTACCAACTGACGTCTGTGGTTGCTGTTTCATGAGAGAAGAAGTATGGCTACTAAGTCCATTCAATACCCCACCACCTACTCTTCCAATTGCCGTAGACGGTTTCATGCTAGCGCTCATACCCCAAACGCTGCCACCATGGTGTGACGAGCTTCGATCGTTCTTGACCAAAGACGCCCATTGAGAAGACGATTGGGTGCGAAGCGAAGGATGGTGAGTGGTATGATTAAGGTGATGATGATGATGATGATGATGCGTGTTGGCGCCGTGCTGACCAACACCAACAACACTAGAACCACCACCACCACCACCACTGCTGCTGCTGCTGGAATGATGATGATGAAGTTGGTGATGGTGGCCATTAGGTTGACTGCTGGGATGTGAGGATGATGAAGTGGTGTTGTTACTCCCTCCACCACCACCGCCACCACCTGATACGACTACACCAGCACTGCTTCCTGTCCCACTTGCTCCAGACGTATTATTATTATTATTATTATTATTATTATTATTATTGTTGTTGTCACTATTTCCATCCTGCTGATGATGACGCTGTTGTTTTGGACGTATATCTGCCGCACTCACCTCCTCCTTGCCTGCATAGCCTTGAAACTTAACGATGTATCGAGGGCCCTTTGCGCCGTTCAGGATGACCTCCTTGATTTCAGCATCATACCATTGATCATCACCACGATAACGTGCCATCACCTTCTTGCCTCGTTGCGCAAACATTAGGCCGCCCATTGGTTGGGATGATGAGGTACCAGCAAATCCAGGTGGACCACCAAAGGTGGAAGTGGCAGAAAGACCACCATGATGAGCAGGGTGGTGATGGATTTGATGATGGTGATGATGAGAGGATGAGTTAGAAGAACTTCCATGAGTACTACTACTTAGAGACGAAGGGTGGTGATGGGAGGAATGCTGGTGATGATGAGAAGAGTGATGCTCTTTCATGCCAGGTCTCGGCCATGCAAATCGGGGGATGTTGATTGTGTCCTTGACAGGGTTCATCATCGAAGATTTCATGCTCCGCAGCCATGAATTCTGCGAAAAAGAGAACGTGTTGATGGTATTACTACTACCACCACCAGAAGGTCCACTGGAAGTACCGCTACTCCCACCAACCTTGCTCTCACCCCCCCCTTTGCTGCCGCTAACTCCTCGATTAGGCCACGCAACATCCTGCTGATGGTAGGAGGTTGAAGTCGATGATGGACCGAGTGCTGATGAGAAAGAGGCCGGTGATGATGATGCCTCTATCTTTTTCTTTAGAACTTTATTCTCATTCTCAAGCTGTAGGAGTTTCTGCCTCAAAGCAATACTTGTCTCTGAAGAGGCACCACCTACTCCTAACTCATCGCTGCTGCTTTGCTTACCACCTCCTTCTGCACCATTACCAGTGGTATTATGATGACCTGGTGACTTACTCCGCCGCTTTTCCATCTTGCGCTTCTCTTTTTTGAGCTGCTCGAGTTCGCCCTTGAGTTGAGCTTTGGTTTTCTCTATCTCCTTCAATTCCTGAGTTTTCATCAAAGGGGGGGGGGGTAAGACAATATTTACTACGCTGTCTGTATATTATCAGTGAGAAGAAGTAGAAAATATGTACAAACTGATCGTACAATGTCATCACATCATAAGATGGAATTAACAGAGTAGTACGTAGGTGGCGGCGAAAATCAGACATAATGCTCTGTAGTAGTTAAATGTGTATTATGAAAAAGTAATCTGTTCCCATCACTATATCGCTATAAAATACACGATTCATCAGCGACAACCTTGAGCTTCCTTTCCTCCTCCACGATCGCCTTTTGGATATCCGCCATTATCTTTTCTTTTCGCTTTTGTGCATTGGAGGCCTCTTGGTCTGCTCTCTGTTTCTCTTTCTCTATTTTGTCCTTGGCATTTTGGGCCTTCTGGACTTCCTTCTTGAGACGTTCCTTTTCTTTCTGCATCTTTTTGCGTTCTACCTCAAGCTTTTTTGTCTCATCTGCAACCTCGTCCTTCTTACGATCCAGCTTTTTGTGTTCCCTTTTCAGCTGAGCTCGATCATGTTCAACTCCTTTGCGGCCATTCTGCATCTCCTCCATAGCCTTCTTGATCTTAGCCCGTTCATTTTTCAGATCCTCTTCCCTCTTCTTATGGTTCTGCCTCTCTTTATCGAGAAAACTACGATCCCGATCTATTTGAGCACGGAGTTTCTTGTTCATTTTTTTTCCTTCTTTAACTTTGTTCTGCTCCTTTGTCTAATGTTGATAATGGAGACAATCATCTAATGTTAGTAATGTAGACAATCAAGGACAAAGGGTGGGAACAACCACAATATCGATCATATCGGCGCTCATGAACGTTAAAAAAAAAACTTCCAGTACAGATACGTGCTCTCATCATCATCATCCTAGTGTTCCAAAGCTATTGTTATCACCCCTTTTAATTTTACCAGCTGTTGTTGCATCTGTCCAAACTGTTGTTTATCCTTCTTGAGCTTATTTTGCAAGTCGTATACTTGCTGCATCATCGACTGTTCTTGAGCTGTGTAAGGGTCAGCAACATCAAACAAGAATTTCCGCCAAGAGAATAAATACACAGTGCACATGGTGTGGTTGGTGGTTTCTTATTCGAGCTGTATTCCATGATCCATGCTTCCATTTATACCAATCGTGGCGAGCAGCTGCTGTAGCTCGTCCTTACATATTTCGACATCTTTGGCCAAGCGCTCGATCTCAGCTTGCTTCTGATCATGCCTAGCCTTTGATACTACCTCCTTTTCTTTGGGGGGGGATGCAGGAGCGACCTTCACATAAATGTCCAAAACCAATCAATTAGCGAGTCAAGAAAAGAGAGAGGTTCTATCCTGCATTATATAACCTGTTGTTTGACTTCCTCCACGAGCCTTTTGTATTGCTCGACTTGCTCCTTCAACTTCTCTAATTCCTCTCGTGTGTGCTGCTCTCTTTCCTTTAAGGCTCGGGTGCTATGGTTGGTGGTTATGTTCTCTCCTTGTGCAGCAACCGCAACAACACTATTAACCCCTTGGTAGAGTTGTTGGAGCAGTGCACTGCGTCGCAGATCCTGCAAAAACGTACCAAGTATTCCCAAACCAAAAATCAAAGGAGAAGACAACAACAACAACAAATTGACTGTTTTTACTGGTCAACTAGTAGCACATAACGGTGGGGAAAAGACAAAAAAATCGATGATTATGAAATTTTAGAGAACAAATAGCAGATGAATATTCAGAAAATTATGCGAACCTCTTTTTGCAACTTTTGCTTTTGCAAAGCAGCTTCTTCATTGCTATATTCCCCCTTCTGACAGATTTAAGAAAATGTTAAATTTTTGAAGCAGCGTGTGGAAGATAAGGAAAATTTCAAGATTTTCCTCGTGTCAACTGTTTCGCAAAATTCATTTTATTTTGATGAAGGAACAAGTGTTACACAAGCAATCATTGTCCGCTTTTTAAAAGAAAGCATCGGGTAAGTTGAGGAGATATGGAATAACTGAAAAAATCTCCCTTAAAAATTGAGTGCGAACTGGAATCACCTCGAGACTGTGCTTGCTGTCCATTGCCTCTCGAATCTTCGCTTTTTCTTGTTGAACTGAGATTATTGTATGATACCAATAGAGTTCTCAATACATTCGTTGTTTTACTTGTATGATGATATTTATTTAGGTTTTTTAAGTACTTTTTAACAGTAGTTGCGTAGCCTTTTTCAGAGCAGCTTCTCTGTCGTTCAGTCTCTGGCAACTTGTCTGTATGCTTGAGACAAGTTGCTTTATTTTATCGACCTGCTTACCAACCCCACCCTGCGAAATTTTTTCGTCAGAAGTAAGGGTCTTTAGACTGCTGAGAAGACTCAGAGATGATTCATCCAATATTGGAGAATTTTGTTGTTCAAGAAGGGTTGATAGGAATAGTGTGGAGGATGCTGCATCTGAAGCAGCAGTGGACGAATTGGCTGATGCACGCTTTTGCGGAAGGCCCCTATCACTCTCAGTGTGCACCTTGAGGTAAATATGGGAGATCGCGAATAATAGTTTCATTAAGATTTCAGCAATGGAGAAATTCTGCCCCACGACTACGAAGTCAACTCAGATTAATCATCACTCTGGTTTCAAGTCTCGTTCTAAATCCACCTAGATCCTCTTTCTTAATTTCATACAGTACAATTCCTCAAAGAATTTCTATTACCTGCGCACTTAAATGTGATTGTTCGGCCACTTGTCTTTGATCGCTGTTTCTATCTGTGCTAGATTTATTGTTTCCCATGTCTCTCATAGTCTTATTCAACGATTCCATGACCCTTAAGGAATAAAAATTCCTTTCCAAATTGAATAATTTCGACGGCCCGACCTACGCAGGTATCAAAGCGAGAGATTGGGATGAGAGTGAAGCGAGTATTGTAATATATGTTATCTCGTCCCCTTTTTTGACTATATTCGACGATTTTGTTTCAAGCATACACTTATGTGGCTAGAGCAGTATAAATGTCCCTCGGAAAATTATGTAACACGATAGAGATCCAGCTATGGAAGCATTGCTCCCACCAGCACACCTGTTTGGCTTGCCTGCCTGGGTTTTTTTAAGACACAGCGAGGAACATATTTATTCTTCACCTTCATTAAAGAAGGATAATTTATTAAATACGACATAACATATATTTGAAAAGTCAGTTTAGTATCGCTCAATTATAAACCGAAAAATAAGACATGTAAAAGAAAATATCGTATTTTCCCATCAGCATAATGACATCGGTCCCTCGCGTCACCGTGTTTCGGCCTTATTATGCAGTCAACAGAGAGACGGAGACAGAGAGAAAGGAAAGAGAGAGAGGAACCAATAAAAAAGGATTGGCATCGGGCAACAAACCACTTAGAAATAACCAGAATGCATGCTAGTGTGTAAACAAAAGAAACATGAAAGAAATCAATATGTCATACGCTACTACGATTTGGCAACGGGATCCCGGATTTTACACATTGTTCTAACAAAGAAAGGAAGAAATGATTATAAATTTGAACATTATTCTCGAATGAAGCATTCTCAGCATTTTCCCCAGCTAATTTCTAATGTTAAGATCTTTCTGTCAGAATCTAATGACTTTCAAAATTGCAACACATGCAAAGATATTCGAAGTTAATGATGAGACTTGTATTATGAGCCAAATTTACCTGAAATAGAAGAGATTCCTGGCTGATGTCAACTTAGAATGAAAGATCACAAATGGATTCTTGTCGTTATGAGTGAGCACAGGCAATTCTGTCTTGACATCAAATTGTTTGATTGTCATCTGGTTGGTGCAGTTGGTGCCCTTCATCGCCGATGCGGCAATTGCGATGCGGCGCGCGATGCGGTGATGGGCGGCTAGGCGGGCTAGCGGGGGTTTTCGGTCACCAGGGTGGCTTTTCCTCCTACCCATGAATCACATTCTCGTTCACTGGTGGGATGGACAGACATGTCGCCCCAGCCACCGGTGACTCGCTAGCTCGGTTGCCAAATCAAGGGTGTTTGAACCTGCACTCAAGATTCAAAGTTGCATCCGCCGAAGTGGTGATGGGCGGGGGGAGTTTTCGGTTGCGAGGGTGGCTTTTCCCCTCATCCCTGAACCACATTCCTGTTCACCGGTGGGGGCCAGCCACCGGTGACTTGGTTGCCGTGTGAAGGACGTTCGGATCTGTGCACGAGATTCATCCCGGATGAATCCCGTCAGGATGACATGTGTCCTCCTCCAATTTGTGCCATCCAGTCGGGCAATGTCTCCGCAACAGCAAACACCGGGGACGTTGTGGTTGGCGTGAAGCTCGTGCTTCTGATTGCAAATCAACCCAGCAATGGGGGCAATGTCTCCGCAAAAGCTGGGGACGTTGTGTGCAAGTGCAGCGCACAAGCACGCAAGGCTGTGCAAACAATGAAAGCCCAACTAGCCAAGTGCAGACTGCACTTGCACTTTTGCAAAGTGTCGTGCGAGTGTCGTGCAAAAATTGGAGGTGGTGGTGCACGTGCGTGTGCAGGCAGCAACCCTGGACCCCAATCGTGGGTGAAGGCGGGTGAAGGGGATGGCATGGTGAGCATGTGAGCACGTGTGGGCATGACAAAGTGCAAGTGCAGCGCACAAGTGTGAGCCTGAGAGCACGACAAAATGCCAAGTGCAGCGCAAAAGCGCACAAGCTAGCAAGCATGCTGGCATGCAAGGTCAAAGCACTTGCGCACAAGCGTGCAAGGCCACACACACAAACAATGAAAGCCCACACGTGCAATCTAGCAATGTGCAACCCCAATCAAAGGTGAAGGGGATTGGTCAGTTGTTTCAGTGACCGTTCGAAAACATTTCAGATTGTTTGCAAACATTCTTCTTGTTGTTCGAACATTGTTTGAACGAATCGAACACTGGTTTTGCGACACGTGGGCATTGTTTGTTCAAATCGAACACTTGTTCAGAATGTCACAAGAAAAAACAAATGACGTGTTTCAAAACAAAAAAAATCATTTGTGCCCAGCTCCATTCTTGAACACAGACCAGCTGGCGAGACAGACAGAAAACAGAAAACTGCTGTGTCACTTGTTTTGCACTTTTGCGCGCAGGGAGGAATGCGACACAATTGGCCTTTCAAAACAGCGCACATCGCTCTGGACTCCACACCAGTTCATGAGCCAATGAGTGCCACACACAATGAAATGAAAAACGACACTTTGGTTGGAATTTTTGCAATCAATTGTCCATTCCTTGTTTCCCTCCATCAGACTGTGTTCAATGTTTGCGCGACAATGCGTGTCGTCTGCCTGCAGAAATGTAGGAACGCTTGCTCAACGCTTGTTCACCATTGGTTGCGCATGCTAGCATGCCAAGAATTTTGTTGTTGATTTTCTGCACAGGCAAATTTGCAATGTTTGCTCTCAACTCTCTCTGGCCCTTCTCTCTTTCTCGACCCGCAAACCTCAAGTGTGCACGTGCGACAAACTGTGAATTTTCATCATTGTGAAATTCTCAGACCACAAAAGTGGCACAGAGCAATGGAAATGACGCATCCATCTGTTGAGTTCAACCGCAGCCAGTCAATGACTTTTTCTTCCATTTTCTATTGCTACCTGCCTTATTTCCACCGTGTCGCCTTCCATTACGATTCGCATTGTTGAAATGTGCTATTCTTTCTTTGTGTTCAGAATCGGTGATAAAAACCCTCGGATCCGATTTCGTAGCAGATATCCTCTTCTTTTTCTTTTTACTCATGTGACTTCTGCCATCATTCCCACCTTTGATACTTACACTACTATCTTTGCGCACAAAGACAGATGTGGCCTTGCCATTATGATAATCAACGACAGTAACTCGACAAGCTTCATCAAATTGCTCTTTCAATCCCATCTTCTTTTTCCCTCTTTTTGCTCTCCTTAGTGATCTGGATGACAATGATGAAGATGTCGATGAGCTGTGAAACGTTTTACTAGCTGTTGGTATTCGTTCGTTGCAATTTTCTTGTGGTGTCCTTCTTCTTCGCTCTTGCCGTCGCATTTCCCATGGATTATTTCTCGATGGGAATGATGATAACTGCTGTTGCTGCTGTTCTGTTTCAATTACTGGTGTATCGGTTGCTGCTTTTTCTCCTACTTTCTCTCCCCTTTCTTCTCTTTTGAAGTATCGTGGGCCATAACAAAAAGAAAATGATGATGGTGATGATGCCGGTGATGACGCACAAGCACCCAATTCTCCTTTACCATCATATATTGTGATGTCATCGTTAACATTATCAACATCGTTGCGCACGTTTTTAGATCTTTGGTCCATAATTTCATGCTGCAGCTGTTTTTCCCCTTCCTTTTTCTCTTCCTCCTGGTAGTTGCAGGAATAGTAACTATACTTCATCTCCATCTTTGTCACCGATGTTGTAATTCCAGGGATGAGAGGTAGTTTCGATGGTCGTCTATGGCATGAAGGATGAGCATGTCTCATGCAAAGGAGCTCGCTAATTGAGTATTGGTAGTGTTTTGGCTTGCTGTTATTGAAACGAGATAATACAGCAGCAGTGGTAGCGGAAGGGACAGTAGCATTTTTTAGAAGCAGTGTGGGGGGAGGTCGTTGCTTACGACCGTCCCCTTTCAGTGTACTAACCATGGATGATGAACACAAGGGGAAGGAGGTTGTAGTCGGAATCTTGGGTGGTTGTCTAACAGTAGAAAGATGTAGCTTGGTAGAGGAGGAACAATTCTTATTTTCTTCCCTAGGTGATGATAATGACGATGGCGATGGGGGGAATGACAAATCACGACTGCTGCGACGAAGCGCTCGCGGATTAGGAGTAGGAAAGGTATTCTGGTGATATCGTAGTAGACTAGTCGCTTCGTGTGTAGAACCGAAATAAATGGAAAGTGGCATCGGTCGTAATGACATATTACTACTACTCTTAAATGATGATGGGGAAGAAGAAGAAGAAGAAGAAGATGATGATGATGATGATGACGATGCCTCTAAAATTTCTGCCTCCGATTGAGCACTCCTCCTCATCTTAAGGATGCTCTCTATCTTAGTTCTAAGGTTAAATTTGGACAAAGTATCCAAGTTCTGTATCCGTAATGTTGTTAGGTTGTACCTGCATATAAAGTAGAAGAAGAACAACAACAACAAGAAGAGGCTCAACTAACAATCCATCCCACACTACCACCTACATAAGCAGCAGCAGCAGCAGCAAGGTACATCATCATTGGTAGGAAGAAGTGACATAGATACCGACATACTACTACTACTACTACTACTACTACTACTATTACTACTACTTCCTCTACTACATGTTCGCAAAATTGAGAACGGTAGAATTCAAGAATAACAGCTTTGTATTTGATGCGTCGAGGGACGTCAGCTGTCGCAGAGCCACAAGTAGGTGAATGGAAGTATCTGTTATCCTTCTATTATTTGAGATATCAAGGTGTCTGAGACGACGAAGCGACGATACAATATAAGAGATGCCTATATCACTGACGAAATGATTGGACCCAATGTAAAGCGTTTGGAGAAATGGAAATCCTGTATAGATTTAGTCATTTATTATCATCATTATCATCATCGAAATGCTATTCATTTATGTATGACAGGTGGTGGTGGCATTTCTCTGCTATTATTTAACTCGCCGCTGTCTCCATACTTGATACAAATCGGTGGCATCCTTCGTCGGTAAGTCCTGTCTGTGAGGCTACTAAATGCGTTAAATTTGAAAATGACGGTGAAGATGGTTGCGTTGATGATGATGATGATGATGACATTCCAGACGTCATTTTCTTCTTTCGTTTCGACATTGAAGATGGCGACGATGATGGTTCATCACACGAGAGCAGCACTCCCTTCATCTCATTCTTCTCCTCTGCATCATTGTAATTATCTTGGTTATTGGCTCCTTCAAAATCATCATCATCATCATCATTATCATCCACAGTATGATCCAGAATCATATCCTTAAATTCCCCCTTTATGCCGACACAAGCAGAGATATCCATACTTAGTAGCTCATTCCATATACTAGAGAAGGAAGCTAGACCTGATGGTTTGATATAAAAGAAAGAAAGAAAGAAAGTAGCAGCAGCAGCAGGAGGAACGAACAAAAACCAATCGAACATTACATATATTATGTGTATGTAACTACATTCAAGAGAAATGACACAGCAAACAGAGAAACTTTATCAACACTTTAATCAAGAACTGTATGGAGAGTACCTACCATGCAACACTAAATAATAATATGTTTATAAGTACTACCAGCATCTGAAAGTGCCGTTCCGGAAATGTCTAGATGTCTAAGCTTTTTTAGGTGCGCAATGCCACAAATACCCTCATCTGTTATCTAAACGAACAAAAGATGCGCATTAAACGATAAGAAGGATACCTTTTTTTCCCATGGTTTTTCCACCGATCATTATTCACAAAAATAACTCTCTCGCATATAATAGAGGGCGGTTTATAAACGATCTAGATGAGCTATGCATCCGTCTATGCTACTGCAATTGCTTCATTCGTCACACACACAGAGATATATGTATACAGGTATATATATATATATATATATATATATATATATATATGTAGATTCATGCATGCATAATATCAACCAGTGTCCATGATAAGTCGAGTACTTCCAGGTGTTGGGCACAAAGAAGTGCATCGATTGAATCTATTGGGACTTCACTGATTTTAAATACTCTGAGAGTGTTCCCATTAGTTTCGAGCAAAGGGAATATATCTGTCTTGGCCAAACTGAGTAGTAGTAGTAGTAGTAGTAGTAGTAGTATCGATAACAACAGCCAGCAGTTAAAAAAAGGTGCTATTGATAGGTGATTATGCTTAAGTGACTACATTCTTGTCCCTAGCAGTAGAAGCAAGCAATATATGCATCATTACAGAATAGTAGTAGTAAGTAGTAGCAGTAGCAGTAGTACCCATTATTTCCATTGAGATTAAGGACCTCTAGTCTCCTCACATGTGCAGCTATTCCGTTCAAATCTCTTTTCATTGTTGCACGAACCAGAAGAACATACACACATATTTATATTATATACATGTATCATAATGAACAAATCTGCAATAACGACGAATCAACATCAACGGAAGACAATCTGAATAGTATAATATTTCTTTTTGCAACAAACCGAAATGCAGCAGTAAACCATGAACGACATCGCGTAGCAAAAACATCATCATAGCCAGTAACATCACCATCATCACCATCACCAATCATTATAATCATCATCATCATCATTTTCATCTCCTCATGTACTTACTAATTGGCTACAGGTCACCACTACTACTACTCAATCAACTAGTACCCCTTTCTCAATTGACATTTGGGCAATTCCAACGTGTGCAATTTCTTCAGGTCGCCAAGTGACTTTCACAAATAGTAGATGATCAATTTTATCCTTCTTCACTTGACCACCACATCATCATCATCATCACTATCAATCATCACTATCATCATCACTCACTCACTTCAGAGATTCCAGCAGCCAATTTCCAGCAGCAGTAGGAGTCAATATTGACTACTCCTCCTCCTCTTTCTTCTGCTGTCCGTCTTCTTCCTCCTGCATAAACAGAACAGCACACACAGCACAACAAGATATATGTTGTATATAGTTGTTGCTCTAACTCTGTCTACGATAAAACAAAAGACTCACCACTGATGAGAAATTCAGCACGTGTTTTCTTTTTCGCAAAACTTGCTGCAAGTCCTTCGATTCTGTGCAAGCAGGAAAAAGACAGTATCTTTTCCATCCATTCATTGTCAAAACTTTAGCATCGATGTTATCATCAACATGATTAGTAGTATAGCTAGTAGCTATAGGAGATAGATGGTTGTAGTCGCTTTAAGTGCTATAATACACTAATGTGCTGGTGGTGGCGGTGATGGGGACTAATGTAGTAGTAAATCATCATCTTCTACCGCAATATTTGGAGATGTGGAAATTGTCTTAAGTAGGCAAAGCACGTCGTAGGTAGGTTTTGACTCTATTCAAATACATGCTCCTCAAAATGATTAGAGAGAATGATAATGACGGAGCAACAGCAGTAGCACTATGTCCATCACCACCCACCTTTAGCATTTCAAGTGGATTGTGGATAAAGAAGCATCATCATCATCATCATCATCATCATCATCAAGACTATTACCGCTAATCCAGAAATTGTGAGTGATTCAAGAGTTTCAGAGTGACGCGAAAGCTCGATCAGATGATCTTCTCCTGTCGATGCTGAAGACAAAACTATAGATCGAAGATTCGGAACCCAGCTTAACCTTTAACATTTAACAAGTATTAATTTGATATTATTTCTGCTGTTACTGCTGGTGGTTCTGCTTCTGCAGTAATACAAAATATATACTTGTGTTAAACCGTCTCCTCCTTCACGCCATCTATCATCATTTAAGATCCCTGAAAGTTTCTACGATCTTCTATAGTAAAAGCGAGACTACAACTACAACTTTGTCCACGTGCTCATGTAAATTAAAATATAAGCTGCTTTGCCACCAACGCTACCCAGTGCTACACGGCACGGCACACCACACACACACACACACACACACACACACACGTATATGCGCACTCACGCATGCACACGCACATATTAAAAAAAAGAAAAAAACATATTCATGTGTATATGATGTGAGCTTTTTTTTGTATGTGTAATATATAATTAATTTATCTAACAAAATCTTATATGAGAGGGGAAATCCATGTGAATACGTGTCAGTGATGCATTGAAGGTATTTGTGTGTGTTTGTTGTGCTGATCTCCAATTGCGCTACTACTAGTAGTACTACTTTTCAAGATGGTTTAACGATAAAGGATGGGATCCGAATTCCCGTATTAGTCTCTGAATAAAATGGACCAACACATTATTTTGATCATTTAAATAGTAGTCCTTTATTTATAGATGATGCACTGTGCCCTTGACTTGAGCACCTACTACTACTACAACAACAACAACTACTACCTCCAAAATGAAAGAAGGGATCATACTGAGATGTGCATTAGAAATTTCAAGCAGTGTGTCAGGTCGTCGTCCAACAGCTCTAAGAATTATTAGGGGTGTGATAGTAAATATGTGATGAAGAAACGCTAAACCCACATCGCACAAACCCTCTTCTATTACATTTAGTCCTCATATATGTAGTATCAGTGCCAGCAATATTCTTCGAATCACTCACTACTGTTCAATGACATCATTCTTTCATTGCTCAAGAGATAGCTTTCATTATTTTGAGACATGAATTTGCAGTGATCATCACCTCATTATAATTTCAAACAAGCTTGGAACTCGCCCTTTCGAACACAAAGCATCTGTGTTGATGCAACTGGATCGTGCTGCTGATACTGGAGACACTGAGACTACTTCGTCTACCGGCATCACTCAGCGCTCTCCTGTATGGACAAAAATAAGAATTTCTCATTGAGAATTTTTGTTTCTCTCTATCGGTGCGAGTGATAGCCTACGAGTAGTGACCTTTATGAGACCAAAGAAGAAGCTCTAAAAGTTGGAGTTGGGTATACACACACACACACACACACACACACACACACACGTGGAATGAGGTCCTCCCTCCTCCCTCTCAGGAAAATTCTACAGAAAAAGAGAGGAACACCAAGAAATTTCTCATTTCCCTAGAACAACTGCTGCTGCGACTACGACTATAACTACGTTACGACATATCGGAAGAAATGACGCAATAGAAAACAGCATGGTTTTTTTGGGTTATTTTATTAGATGATGTTTCATTGTTACGACAGGTATTATCGAAGAGTTTAGGGAAAATAGGATAAAAAACGTTGTGAGACGTGAACTGGGGGTCTTCTCTCCTCTACCAGTTCTCATTCATTATTCCAGAACGGATTATTGGGAGGAGGAGGAGGAGGAGAGAGAGAGAGAAAGAAAGGGCTTTGGAACAAACTAAGTGAGAAATCCTCCTTCTATTTAGTTCTTAACAACATAAATTCCAATAAATTCATGATTTGGTTCGATAAGCATTGTTGTAGCCTCCTCCACTGCCGACAATAAACCCAACATTCATTTATCGCCAAAGAAATTAGATAGATAGAATAACCATTTTCCTTTTATGCTTTGATCGTTCAACGTCGATCTGTATTTGCAACAACAATAATAATACCTTAGGGCGTAATTGATCACGACATGTGCCGATGGATGGGTGAGTACCAGCAATGACGATTTTGCTTCCTCGTTTGGCTAATATGTGCTGGCTGTGACTGACATGTGCTCTGTATTTTTGCTTAGCATATAAAGGGAATCCTGTACGTTTGAGCACTATACTAACGTATCCGGAGAACTCAATCGTTCACCAAGCCAAGGATGCAAAATATCATCCAGGTAGAGACAGACAGAGAGAGAGAGAGAGAGAGAGAGAGAGAGAGAGAGCAAAAACCGGCCAGTATGGGTTGGATATGGGCATCATTTTGTACACACACAATTCCTAGACATATCGAGATGGTAAACACTCATACAAACGCTTCACATGTAAACATAAGTAAGACACACATCATATTTTGATCAAAGCAAATTTCAAAGTTGCCTTTTTTGCTTCCTTATTTATCATCTTACATGAATACCGCGAAGAACTACAAATACTCATCATCACTGCTATGTATCTTCGGTGAGCATAGGCGCTTAGTACTAGAACAAACAGTAATGTTTTACCTCGTAGGATGTCAATATTCAAGCAAATTGATAGCAGAAAAACGAAATTGCAGAGGTAGTAGAGAAAGTATAATGACACATATAATAAGTTGTTAGCCCGTCATCATCCACCATACAGCTAGCAGCGTGATGGATGGCGATGTCCAACAGAGTGATAACAATGATGATGATCAAATCTCGTCAACTAAAACACTCGCTAGATACTAGTCTGTGTAGCTAAACTGGATTATGTAGTGATGATTCGACTGAAATTCTTTGAATATTTAGTGAATGCTGATGGTTTTGGTGTCGCTTGGTATTCAACGGATGTTAAGGTGGCATTATTATTATTATTCTTATTATTATTATTGTCATTATTATTATTACTACTATTACTATTATTATTATTAGCAGCAGCAAAGTTAATTATCAACTTTGTACTAGCTGTCGGTAGCAGTAGTGGTTGCTTGCTTACAATGTACTACTCATGGTTGTTGTTATTGTTGTTGTCTACAATCTCATTTTTAAGCATTCAGCTTAATTCTTTCTGTTTTGCTGTAAATGACAATAAAAACAATCGTTTGTGAAAAAGAATAATGTTTTTTATTATATCAAGCATGCATTGGATGAATTACTATACTTCTTTATTATCATCAAGTATGCATTGGATGAACTACTGTACTTCTTCTTCTTCTCCTCCTACTATACTTCTTCTTCTTCTTCTCCTACTACTACTACCACTACTACAACCGTATAGGACGAACAATCATGCGTATTTCGGAGCACACAGCCTTCATGGGTAGTAAGTAAGTAAGTAAGAAAGTAAGAAAGTAGCAGAAATAGTAATAGTAGGAGTAGTAGTAGTAGCAGTAGTAGTATTGACAATAGTAAAACGATATTAAAAAGAATAACGACATTCAATTCTCATTGTCTTTTCTGCTGCTGGTGCTGCTGATTACGTGCAATCAATACATTAAACAGGGAGATATGAACCTAATAGAACTGGGTAATCATAAGATAATGACGGAGAACTAGAAGGAGAACAAGAAGAAGAAGAAGAAGAAGAACTACACCACAAACGTTTTAAAAATAATAACACATTTAAATACTACTACTTTCTGCCGCTAGCAGCACCATTCATCAGATGATCTGATTGCCGGAAATATAGTAGGTAGCTGAAAGAGACCAGCACTCTATTTCACTTGTTATTCTTTATCATCCCTCTCTTTTCTTCTCCACTTCTTCATCATTCAGGACGTGTAATAAAATCTCCAACAGTCTTTGCTCAGTGAGTAGTAGTAGCAGCGATGTAATGTAACGCAGTCGAGACCATCGTCATCATCATCAATACGGCTATTGATTATATATATATATATAATATATATTATATTACCGTTTGTAGTATTACAAATTCTTGTATTTGAACATATGAATGCGTATACTGGTTTGAATGAGCGAATGAATAACACTGAATATTATATTTATATTTATATCATCTTATGTTTATATTTTCGGAGCCTATTAGGTACTCTAGTATAAGCTGTGCACGTATGTGCTGGTGAATACTTATTTTTGTATTACATAATGATGATGATCAACAACAACATCATCATCATCATGATAACAGTGTTAGAGCGATGACATCTCCAGGACTTGACCCTATCGTTGGATCTGTTTCCATTCAGAATTGCCATCCGTACGACATCTTAAGAAGCACTTGTAGTAGTTGTAGTAGTAGTAGCAGCAGCACAGAAAGAACGAAGTAGTTTGTCATCATGAATGAATGAATGAATGGATGATAATGTTGTTCCCGTCAGCAGCTAGGAGGGAGAAGAAGTTAGATATCATGAATATTAATGCCTCCCGTATTTTTATAGAAAGGAGCATCATACGATGAGCAATCTTCTAATAATCTCCTTATCTTCACAGCTGCTAGCATATATTCATGTATTGATATCTGTAATTACAATGATGATTCTTCTTTCTAGTTTCAAGTGGAAAACCTTCACATTCATGCATAACGGCGGTATTCAGCATTTTGCTCGCATAAAAAGAAAATTGCAAAGGTTGTTATTATTTAAAAGAAACAGGAGACGTTTTGATTTATTTGCTGCTGCTGCTGCTGCTGCTGCATATGAAGAGATGTTTGACGATGATACTAGTTCAAAATAAGTGATTGGATTAAATTATCACTACTTACGTCGCAATCATCGTAACTACTCACGAAATTAATCAAACGGATATTATCACAATATTCAATTGACTAATTTGTTCTCTGTGTCATCTTGTTTCCTTAATTTCGTCAATACTCTCCCCATGATTTATTAGTAAATTGTGTGATGAGTTCTACTCGATCATTGCTGGCTCTACAGATAGTGAAAATATATTTGCTCTCTTCCTCTCCATTCTGAAGGTAATAATCGTAATAATACGACTGGTTGTTGTATATATGTTGGTGATCATACTCAATGATGATGATGATGATGATGATGATGATATGAGAGCTATACTGCTACTCAACACACACACACACACACACACACACACACACATATATATATATATATATATATATATATATATATATTACACTTCTGTACTTTTATGTTTGGAGGAGAGGAGGAAGGGCGGCCTGAGAGTTTCTTATTATCATATGTTAGCTGCTGAGTAAGCTTTTTAATAATGATTACCTGCTGCTGCTGCTGCACTTGGTGGTGCTCCTGACGACTCTATCATTATTATTATTATTATTATTATTATTATTACTATTATATGTGCACGACAGAGAAATGTCGCAACAGCAGCAGCAGCAGCAAAAGAGGAGAAAAATAAGAAAGAGGAGGAGGAAGAAGAGGCCAATGCTGGTGGTTGTAGCAGCAAGAGTAGTAACGATGATGATTATAGTCATCAAAGCAGTGAGAAGAAAAGCAGCAAGAAGAAGAAGAAGAAAAAGAGTAAGAAGAAGGAGGAGGGCAATATGTTAAATGCGACTCCAAAACAAATTGCAAAAGCTTTGCAAGAGTAATAATAGTCTAACAACGAATTCCTTATATATACACCAATGATTAATCAAAAAATATTTGTTGTTGTTGATTCTTTCAAAGTACAATTCAGACGATCGTGGATATGATGATTGGGTTCTCATCACGTAGCAGTGCTTGTTCTTTGAATCTAGCAGTGACAAATGGCAGCACAATAATAGCAACAAGGTACTGCTAGTAGTACTACTACTTACTTAACGCAGCAGTTTAATGTATTTTGGAGAATATAATGGAGAATTGATGATTGCTACACTTCCTCACATATTATTCACTAGATTTCGTCGGGGAAAGTCCGAACCCCCCTCTCTCTATTTCGCTATGCTCAAGGAAATTAAAGGAGAAAATGGTAGTGGTAGTAGTAGTAGTAGTAGTAGTAGTAGCAGTACGGCGTATGGTTGTATGATGATGTTCAGTACAAGGAATGATGATAACCCATGGTTGTATGATGATGTTCAGTACAAGGAATGATGATAACCCACTCACCCACCCACCTTAATTTGCATAGTAGTAGTAGTAGTAGTAATAAGCATTCTTCTTATTGTCTTTTTCTTATCCCTCTCTTCTCCTCCTCCTCCTCCTACTTCTCCTCATTCTCTTAGAACTAGCAGCTTTGTTCTTTTTGTCTTCTCCCTATCCCCCTCCTTCTCCTCATTCTCTTAGTATTAGCAGCCTTGTTTCTTCGTCGTTTAACTTTCCTTTGTTTCTTCTCCCTTTTCTTTTTTCCATCACCATCATGATTATCACCTTTTATCTTGAGGTAAAACCAAGATATGGGCACAAAATGAGGACTTGGTACATCCAAAAGTCAAAGAATTGCATGCAGAGTGCGTCATTGTCTCCTCAGAACCCCTTACAATGTAATTGTGATATACTTATATTAATAGAGTGTATATATATATATATATATATATATATATATTATGTTCTTTGAGTACTTGATCGAGTTAATATCTCAAGGATATACTCTCTCCCTTGCCCCTCCTTCTCTCTCTCTCTCTCTCTCTCTCTCTCTCTCTCTCTCACACACACACACTCACTCACACACACACACAAAGACAGAGAGAAAATCAGCATGGATATCATCATCGGTATGAGGCGATTGTGATCATCATCATCATCATCATCATCATCATCATCATGACACTCGACTAACATATATTATGAAAAACTAATGAGAAGGGATCCATGCTGGAATCTCGTGGCTGAAAGCACTATGATCATCATTCATGGGGACAAAAAGAATAGATCCACAGCGGGGAAAGTGGAACTAATACCAATGACCATACATTATTGTACGTAAGGCGACTACTTTGATGTGCAATTATTATTATTATTATTATTATTATTATTCTTGTTTGTATACGGCACTGCTACTACCATTACTACCACTACTACTACTACTGCTGCACATGATCGATCATCACCATTTCGCCTGATTGTGTACGCACTAGAGTGCTATTTATAGTAGTAGTAGTAGTAGTAGTAGTACATGGTGTGAGACAAACAAAATGCGAGGATCTTTGTTATATATATATATATATATATATATATATATATATATATTATGCAACACTGTGCATGCATGCATGACGACAACAATCTCTCAATTACGAAAGATGATGATTGAAGATAACAATTATCATGCATGTATATCATGGTAAGTAGTATGCAGAAGATGTATTAGTGTGATTATAAAACATGATGCAATATGTATATCTCCAGGCAAACGTTCTTCTTCTTCCTCCCAGCAACAACACACAACCTGCTGTCCTTTAATCTCCAAACCACGGTGCTGCTTATGCTTGTCCTTCTTGCATCATCAACACAATAATGAAATGCATAAAACAACAACAACACAATAAATAAGAATACTAACGTATAATGCCACACCAAAACAAGAGTCTTCTTGCGGTGCTTCGTGTCGTTAAAGTTGCTGCAAACAAATAAACAAAGAGTCGTAACTACGATGATACAAGAAGACAACACCATCAGTACCCGCATCATCATCACCATCATCCTCATAATCATCATCGTCATTAACCAAGAAATCTATCACGATGGAAGTAATTGTGAATATTATTGCTCCTTTCCGATATGAAAAGCAGCAGCAGCAGCAGCAGTAGCAGTACGTTGCTGTAGTAGCTAGCTACCCTTATGAAACAACAAATAATTTCTTGGTAAACATTGTGAGCTACCTTTCTTCTTCTCATTTATTCATGAAGATAGGCATCATCATCATCATCATCATCATCATCATCAGATCGAAGGTCGTATGTACAGTAAAGAAAGTCGCATTGAGTGCCTCAAACTTGAAACAAGGAGGACTAGATAATCAAAAAGAACAAGAAGAAGAAGCAAAAAAGGAAGCAAAAAGAAAAAAGGGAGGAGGAGAAGAGGAGACAACAACGATGGCATTATCGTCACTAGGAGAACATGATGAGCATCATTCTAATAATGTCGCGAGTGGGCTAGACAATGGTAGTAGTAGTAGTAGTAGTAGTAGTAGTAGTAGTAGTGTCTAAGACGGCTATGATGGTGATGATTATGATAATGATGGTTTTATAGTCAACAAGAAGAATGGTACTAATCATCTGGGAGAAGGCAAAAAAGAACAACAGTCCGATGTGTTATTATTATCACAGGTAGTGCTGCTCACGTAAAATGCTATTTGGTGCAAAGCAATAAATATACTATAACTGACAATTACCACACAACAACAAAATTTTGGTGATGATGATGTGTGCATTGATAATTATAATCATAGTTATGATTGTAACGATGGCGAAGAAAGAGGAATAAGAATGTTGTTTCATTTGTTGGTGATGCCACGTTATCTTTTTAATCTCTTTGGTTGTTTGCTACTTACTTTACTGGCAGATACAGGAGTCCTTATCGGTGGCGTCATCACCATCTTTTTCGCCGAGAAGCAGAGCAGATAGTATCAATGGAGAACTAGGAGGAGGAGAAATGCCACCGCTTATGCTTGCGCCATATATGGTGATGATGACGATGATGATGACGATAATGATGATGATGATGATGCAACAAGAATATACTTACTAATTCAAACATTCATTATTAAAACCAGTAAAATATCATTATCATCGTTTGCTATCGTCCAATAATACACATCAGTTGTACTTGATTATTTATTATTATTAAAATTGTTAGTTGAATGATTTGATTTATTATGACGATAATGCTGATGATCAGTCGCCGGGACCAACACGAAGAATGGAAATGAAAACGGGTGCGGCAGCGACGATGAAGAGGAGTACGACTAGAACAGTGATAATATCCCATGGAAATAGTACTCGTAGTGGTAATAGTAAGAAGAAGCAGAAGAAGAAGACTCCCACTACTACTACTACTACTACTACTACTACTACCCCCAGCAGACTGGATATGTTGAAAGAGGTACTACATTTGCCTTAATATCATCATATCTCAATATCATTATCTTCATTACTTTTTGCTTATTACACCTACTGCCCGTTCTTTCCTCCTCAATATACTATCACTAAATAATAATAATAGGTAGTAGTGGTTGTGGTGGTGGTGGGTCATGTTGTAGAAGTAGTACTGCTGAAGTAGTAGCGCACACACTTTATTGCTTGCTACTGCGACAAGTCGTACCACTTATCTACTCTATTCTTTTTCTTTTTCTTCTTCTTCTTCTTCTTTCTCCGATCGATTGTTTAGGCAAATATGAAGAAATCGAGAGGAGTTACAACTTGTACAAAATCATTATCTAATTACCTTACATCATCACCGTCCTCATCTTCATCATCTGCATCTCCTGGGACAAGCTTACTTAGCAGCACAAAGTGGGAAAAGGAGAAGAAAATAATAACAATATGGCAAAGATATGTTGAACCATCACTTCTTATTGGGATGGTTTGTGCTCTATTCCAAAAAAGGTATATACATATATAGTAGTACATGTGTTCCTACTACTACTACTACCACTACTACTACCACTACTACTACCACTACTACTACCACTACTACACCTACTACTAATCATGATGATGATGATATCATCATCATCATCATCATACCTGAGAGTAATGTGTGCTTCGATCGATGTTACCAAAACAAAGTAAATAATTATTCAGGAGATTTCTTAAAACAATACGAAAATACCCGAGATGTGTAAGCGTCGGCTTTATCATCGTTTTCACAAGAGGCATCCTGCTGCAGCTGAAGAAGAAAAAGAAAGGAGTTCTTAAATCATCAGCATTATCATCATTTTTCGCTCCTTTCATTAGAGGAAACAATCCCTACTTCATTAAGGTCAGTTGATGATGATGATGATGATAATGATCATCTGAGCGGACATAGTGGTGCTGCTTGCTATAGGAAGTAGCAGTAATGGTAGTAGTTGTAGTGGTTGTAGTAGCAGTAGAATATAGTGTTTAAATATTAGTACTAGAAGAAGGAATACCGTTAATCACATTTTGTTTTTCATTTTCGTGACTATTTTTTATAAAGGAGGAGGAGGAGGAGGAAGATGATGAAAAGGGTGCTAGAGTGAGAAGCAGTACAGGCGATTGCGATGATGCAAAGCGTATAGGCGACGAGGAGGAGGAGGATGATGACCACGATAGTACAATCATCTGTAGACGGAGGAAAGAGCAATTACGTGAGGAGATAACACACACACACACACACACACACACACATGCTATGATCATTATCATCACTGCAACAGCCACCAATGCAGCAGATCTATCACCAACATTCATCTTCCAAACACATGATCTCACTGCTACTACTACTACTACTACTACTACTACTACTACTGTTGCTGCTGCTGCTACATCACTCTTGTTGCTGTGTGTTTGCATTGCATCGATTCGTAGTGCTTGATTCACACATGCTACTTTGTTACTGCTACTGCCACTGCCAATACCGAGCATCATCACTCACCACTCACATTCATGATTGCATGTTGTGTAGGTTCTGACCTCATGTGGCTCATCTTGCTCATGGCATCTTTGAGCCGAGATTAGACAGATGATGCAAAACACACACGCACATGCACATGCACACACAGAGAGGAAATGTGAGATGATGATGTGAGCAACGACTGGAGGTGCCATTAATTAGACGATCTGGTCCACTTCCAACGACAAATGAAACCACGGTGTGCTACCACATCATTCCTACCGCCACTGCGTCTGGATCATTTTCGCATGGCTAGACGGCCACCATCGTCGGTGCATCAATCATGCACACTGGAACACTTTTATGCGTGCAAGTTCTCATGGACAGCATCATGGAAGAGATTCCTCTTTGAATTGTCACACAGCATGTTTGTGGCGCATTAGTTTTCCACAGTTCCCATCCATCACGAAAAAAATTAACACAAGTTGGTGAGTTGTTGTGACCAATCTTTGAAAAGAATCAAGCTGGTTGGACACGCACGAACAGCGTCTCAATGCAATGCACTGCAACAATCTGGTTCAGATGGTGCATCTGACTGCACGATGATTCCCAGCAGCCATTTGAGCTAGTGAGCTGCTGCTAAAGTGATCGATGGGCAGTGATCCGAGCTGCTTTGCGATCTTGCGTGCAACATGAACCTGTTGTGTTGCTTGCAGCACGTGCGCAATCACCACCATGCATCGTGCACTGCTAGACTAGCTGCCGTTCTCGCATTCAATCGATCCATTGGCGGTGGGCACGTCTACAGACGTGTGCGCTGACGCTGTGCGTGAGCACTGCAAGGCAGCGGCGTGCTGCACACATGCGTGCATCTTGGGTGTGTCTAGACATGCGATGAGGCTGTGTCTGCAACGTGCATGCACCGTGGCATTGTGGCCTGCTGCTGCTTTGCGTGCAGACTGTCAGCGGTGTGGCCGCGCCACCCACGATTGAGGAACTGTCGCAGCATGCGCACGCCCACTCGTGCTGCACGCTGCGCTGCTGTGCACGTCACTGCACGCTGCGCTGTGTGCATGCGCATGGAAGTTCTCAGAACTTCGAGAACCTTCCAGAGAATTCGAGAACATTCCGGAAGTTTCGAGAGTCTTCCACAATGTTCGAGAATTCTCCAGAAGTTTCGAGAATTCTCCGGAAGCTTCGAGAGCATTCCGGAAGCTTCGGGAATCTTCCAGAACGCTCGAGAGAATTCGAGAGAATTCTGGATGATTCGAGAATCTTCGCGAATGCGCCGGAATCCAACATGCACATGCATGCAGCGCAAGTTCTCAGGTCATCAGAATTCAAACGCACACAGGACCGCGTGTTGACTTGCGGTGACATCTCCAACACAGTCCCGCGCACAAAAGCCAAACAGCTACCGCAAGCCCGCTGAAACAGACCGGCACACATCGAGCTGAAGACACAAACGTTGCATGTCTTGCTAGCTTGCAGCGGCTCTCCACTCATCGCAATGCAAGCTCGTTTCCTTGACACATCCTGCATTGTGAACGTGCCAGCGTTGCTCGGGGACGGATGCATGTACGCATGACAAAATTGTTGCATTTTTCCGATTGTCGTCATCCGATGCAACTGCTAGACTGCACATTGAACAATGTGTGTGTGTGTATGTGTGTGTGTGTGTGTGTGTGTGTGTGTGTGTTGTGTGTGGAGTGCATGTTGGATGAGTGGGAGGAACAAATTTGATGATTGCACGTGACCACACGTGTCGTTGAACATGAAAACTGTGCGTTGTGTTTGGAGTGTGGGTCAGAGCAGAGAGCACATTGTCGCACGCACACATCGTGTTGTGCAGAGATTTTTTCAATCGTTTGCAACGTTCATGCATGAAACATTGCATGTGACAGAATGGCTAGCCGGGCACAATGCTCTAAGGGGTCGGTCATGCGTAGCTGAACATTACAGGCTTGTCTTTCACGGGGCATTTGTGCAGGGTCAGCTGTAGCGCATGCTCATGCCACGTTGCCTACTTAATTGGTGCTGTGCGTGCCACATTGCTTCATCATGGGGCATCATCAAATTCGTTTCCTTTTTCTTTTGTCATTTAGATTGTGTTCATGATCATCATTGAGACAGGTTTCATTACTCCTACATCTCGCTACAAGTTGTTATTGGGTGCGAGTTGGTCGAAAGAGAGCGGGTTTCTATTTTTCATTCCTTTCAACCACGCTATCCGCATATTTAGGTCTACTTTTGTAACTTGCCTTCTTATTTTACTCATTCGCTTAAGTGCTGCGCTGAAAAAAAAAACATAATCTCCAACTTTGGGGACAAAATTCGTCTCTGTTCTCTCTTTCTCAACTTTTTCATCTTCATACTTTATGAGTACAGGGGAGTGAGGTGGAAGTATATTCCGCTGACAATTCCGATCCTTCGTCTTTGTTGCTCCATTAGAAAGAGAGGCAACCTTTATAGGGCTCGAGCCATCCTCTTTAGTGTAATCATTACCATTGCCACAATATTTCTGATTATAATCTATTTTTCTTTCCCTGCCCCTCAAATCTTTTACCTCTTTATCATGAGGAGGAGGCTGGTGTGATATTTGATCAAATCGCAGCATTCCCACCATTCGATCTAATCGGACCTCCTGACGGTCGTAATTGATTTCCACTATTTTCCTCCGAGTTTTTACATACTCGCCTTTTACCGGACTATAATAATGTACCTTATCGTCTAGTTTGAACATTTTCTTCCTCCTCCTCCTCCTTACCAAACTTTCTTTCCACTCCGAAAGTTGTTCTTGGGTAGGATTGATGTAAAGTACGTTTGAGAGCACCCCCATAGCTGATGGACGTTCCTCTGGATCAAAAGCTAAGCAGGCCTCCACAATTGTCTTCTGTATGACTGTTGCGTTTTTGGGTGTTGATAATTTCAATAATCCTAATCGTATTCTTTCCGAAGCCTCCCTAGCTCCGATTCTTGCTGATGACACACCACCTGTGCTCTCCTCGTATGGTCTTTTCCCTCTTGTTAACATTTCCCAGAAAGCCACCTTAGATATAATTAATATAGTCTTGAGTTTAAAAATCAAACACACAACACAAAAATACTATACGCAGGCAGTGTATATGTCCGTGACTTTAGTTAGATTAGTTTTGCCTCCACGCACACACGATCTATCTAACGTACCCCAAGCATATATACATCGGATTTCTTGGTAAACTTTCCCTTAACAAGTTTGATTTTTGAATCGAGATAGGTAAACGATTCTGGTGCCATCCATGGCCATGCTGTCGGAGCTTTCCCTGCGGTATAATATGCCTCATCTCCTGTGCCTACTACACGAGCTAGACCGTAGTCAGCGATCAGTACAGAACCATCTTTCCGCATCAGGAGATTTCTACATGCAATGTCTCGGTGTACAACACCCTTTGCATGTAAATGTGCAAGACCGCAGCATATATCTGTCGCCACTCTCAGAAAGTTAGCCTCTTTATCAAATCTTTCCGAATCATGGAGGTCGTGAAGATTGCCATAAGAGCAAAGCTCAGTCATATAGCATGGCTTATCAACCAGCATCACAAAACCGATATACCGGAGCACATTGCGATGCTTTCCGATCTTGGAAAAATTGCTTATCTCCACATGTATACTCTCATCATCCACCTTTTCAATTTACATAGTATCAGTAGCTTGAACGCGATAGCGATTATATCAACTACGAACCGATGCCTTCGCGACTTTTAGGGCCACTGAGATCCCAAGATCCTTTATTCTTCCACAAAATGTCGCTGCAAAATTCCCTTCACCCAGTTTCTCTCCAATTTCGATCTGCAATTGAGTCACAGTGTCAAGGTACACCTTATAAAATTCACTTTATTTCCATCCTACATTTCTTCTACCTCTTCTTGTTTGTAGAAGAGCTTTTGATAAAGTTCTTCTTCACGATGCTGGTCTTTTGCCTCCTCGAGCACCACAGGTGTGCCGTAGACACCTCCCGGTACATAGTGATTTTCTTCCATTATCTTTCCATTAGTCGACAACAGCTGTCGTCTCTGGAGAGACTCTGAGTATTCAAATGCTAACTGTTAGACTTAAAATTTCTTTGTGTGTTTTTGGCAAGGAGGAACGTTGCATGTGACAAACTTTCTTTGAAAATATTGCAACTAATCCCCTTAGTTTTGATGGTTTTTGTCGAATCACGGATCGTGCCGAGAAGGGAGATTTTCCAATAGGCTATTGTTATTTCTCCGGTGCGTGCGATCAAGAATAAATGTTGCGAACATCGTTTGTTTGTTTCCGTAGATCTACTACAACTGTAGGGTTTCTCATCACCCATAACAAAGAGAAAAAACCAGATACCCTGGCGCAACTAACACTACCAACAAAACGAACCCTAAAATCTGAAACCACATTTGGATTAACACAGAAGAATAGGAAACAGGCCAAAAATTACTTGAAGAAGATACTCATCAGCTCGCCGTATCTGTTTTTGCACCTTCCTTTTTTAAAAAAGTTTTTCATCTTCTTTTCTCCTGAGCTCCCAGAAATCAACATACTACCAAAAAAGTACTACTCTAAGATCATCACATTTTCCCTCACAAATCATACGACGATATTATGAGCTAAAAATAAATATTGTGTTGTCGGAGATGTAATTTATAAACCTACGTGAAGATTTATCATCAAAAGGAAGTACTTCATAGTCTGAAAATAAATTCAGAATTTTTATTATTTTGTGTGAACAGAAAAATACGTCCTACTATGGTTATAATTGGATTCATGCACAAGTCGTACTACCATTTTACTGTATATTTTTTTCAAATGTAAGAAGCATTTCAGTAATAAGGGTAAACTTTTTATTTGAAAATTTCATCAAAATTTCTTGCAAGGTTGAATCCCAGTTGCTATCTCTCTTTACACCGCCAAACCCTCTTTAAGGTAAGCTCCTCAGATTACGGAGGCGGCGATGAATGTGAAGAAATACTTTCTAAAGATAGCTTTACTCATTCAACTATCATTCCAATTTTACAGAAGAAGCCATTGAATAAGATGAGCGATTGCTAGGCCATTACCAGGTTAAAATTGATATCATTAAGGTAGTCCAAATCTGGGAAATAACCCTGTTAATGTATGTGTAATGTGTCTTTTCATGAGATTAGCATCTACACTTATTTTTTAAAAATCGTTTATTTTCTCAGGGATAGGAAAGTGTCAACGATTTGCGAAAACGTTAGTTTAAGTCTCTACTTCCGCTTTCACTAGGATGAGCAAAGCCAAGCCAATTTTGAATTCAAAGCATGAGTCACTGGCAGGTGGTATGATATCAGTTGCACATTCGTGCCCAGCATTTGGAATACCGCCGCAACCACCTTCTCGACGACCACTGAAACCTAAAGTTCAACCACCAAGCCTCCTCCTCCCCAGCTCCCCAATGTTTGAGACAGAACTCTCACGAAAAAGCAGTGAAACCGAAAAGACGGAACTGTCACGATCGCTCTCAGAATATGGGGGATTCTCTTGTCCGCAGAATTTGCCATCTGGTTTCCTAGACAGGCTCACAAGTGGAGCAAAGCAGAGCAAATTTATCCCTGCACCCAATTCACAAGGCACCTCTCAGGACACCAGGGGATCGGGGGATGTTAAACTCTCTTCGTCTCCAACTGTTTTCGAGTTGTTGAAGAAACGAACAATCAGCGGTGGCCCCTCACTAGAGCAACATAACTCGGGGTCTAGGACCAACAATGGTACGATGGGACAGTATCCATCTCAGCAAGACGATCTTTCGGACATGTTGCAATTTGACCTTACTCTTGATGTCGGAGGTTCAGACGGAAAAGAAACGGCTCTGCCCTCCCACTTGGCTTGAGTGCAGTTTCGTCAAAATGTTATGTAAAATCACTGCCGGGCCGGGAACTAGAAAGAAGCCCCTCTCACTAATCAAATGTGAAACGTGGAACCAATTACAATGGGGTCGGCAGTGTATTGTACAGTGTTTGCTGGCTTCATCGGTCCAGTCTCAGTAACGGACATGTAGTCGAGAAAAAAACTTACCCTCTCTCCTTGTACATAGTATTCCTTTATTAGAAAGTTACTCTTTTTTTCAAACTCACCATCTATTTCTCTCTCGGCACACAAACTTGGAAGACAATAATCGAGTTAACAAAAATTAGACCGCTACTAATTAAATTAAAATATTACAAAAATGATAATAGTACAGCAATTCATACTAATCCGAAACCAAATCTGTTGTTATGAGCATCCTTCAGCAATGAAACTTGCATTGCGTCCGTAATAGTTAGAGGACACGATAGGAATGATACTTGCATTGCGTACTTAACATTTGGGTGATGACCATGACATAAGTGTCTGGATTCGCTAAGATCAAAAAGAGTGAATCTACTAAATTTCAAGATTATGCTAACGCATTTATCATCTCTAGTTAAGCTGCGGCCTAATCTAAGTGATCTTCTGTGTTTTGCTGGATTAAATCTTTTTCATCACAACAAAGTGGATTACAAAAACAAGCTGGCAAATGCAGATGCATGCAACGGGAGGGCTAGAGGGGGAAATGCAGAAATGTTGCGCGCTAGCGAGGCGCCGAGAGGAAATTGCAGTTGTGGACACAGCCCGATCGATCGATGCGATGTGCACAAGGCTAGATGTTGTGTGGATCTCGTCGATCCTGGAGTGGATTCTGCACTGAACAGTTCTTGTTGCATTCTAGCAGAGTTGTCTAGCTGTTGTGATTTGATTGATCTGGTGATGGCTGCTAGACTGTCGACATTTCTGCCACATGGGTCCAGACGTGCATGCCATGCCACGCTCAATCAACTGTGTGTGTGCACGTGCATCTCTCTGGATCTGATGGCTCAGTTTGTTTGGGCTGGCCTCATAATAGACACAGCAATACAGCATAATGTATTGCATGTCTATCATCCTTGTCACACTGTTCAGATGCATCCATCACACATGGCACGTGAAGAAGCTCAGGCTAGCAGGCTCCAGGCTCCCATGTTCGCTACATCGCAGGGGTGTAGGAGGAGGAGGAAGAAGAAGAAGAAGAAGAAGAAGAAGAAGAGTGGAACGTGCGAACAACGACGCCCAAGAAAACAAGAACAAACACCCGCGTCAGGAAAACTGTGTCTCGTCACGTTGTGGCATGCACGTGTCAACACGAACAAGTGAACAAAGCAATTCCAATGGTGCTTTGAAAGGATCAAAGAATGAAGCACGTGCACCAGTGACACCCCTCTTCATTGATTGAATGATTGATTGATTGAGCGACTGATTCATGTTTGTCCATTTCGGCATTTCGACCCCTGCTAGCCTGACCCTCGATGAACGAAGCCAGAGCAACGCAAAGAATTTGAAGGAAGAAGACCAATTTTCAGATTTCCTCTTTCAAAAAAGTTTGTGCTGCTGCTAGAAATGCAGGCCGAACGTTGCCCTTTCATGCCTATTTTGACGCAATGTGCGCAAAGAACATTTGAGTGACGAACATTGATGCCTATACGAATTCTCTCTACTTGTGCAGAAATGGGTTGATTACGAATGAAATTGGGCTGCATTTTGCTTTGCATGATGAACCACCCCGGGGTTCCGGCTTTGTTGTGTCCAAAAATACGACGGTAGCGGTACCCGAGAACCAACACCAGCGCATCACTTCGAGTGTCCAGGTCTTCATTCAAGTGACACAAGTGCAGTTAATTAACTTGGGAGATTAGGCATCAAAAGGCTTGCAGCATTGTGCAATTGAGAAGAAGTTTGTGTTTATCCATCGAAAAATCAACAATTACCACATTGGACAAAAAATCAACACTTGATGAGAATGCCCATGATGACCTCTACTTCCAAATTGTGGTCACATGGCATGTTTTCAACCTTCCATCTGTTTTGAACTAAAAATGTTAGAACATGCAAGTGCGAGTTCCGTCATATGCCAAGCTGCTCACGCCCTTATTAGAGTTCGCCATCATTTTGGTCACTGGGGCGAAGAACAGGGATGATTCCAGCCAACTTGAGAATCAGAGTGGAAGATTCGTCAGAAGTTGGGAACGGTAATTGCTACAGACTGTTGCAAATTACATCAAATTGACAACTTATCTCTTCGGATACAATTGTGCAGATGTCAAATTGCGGAATCAAAGCATCGCTCTTCGTGCTCCACCCTCTTCTCCAGCTGCAAACATTAGCAATGTTGGAATATCTTCGCTACCAGTGGCAAGAATTAGGCCTCATAATGGTAATCTTGAACGCCTTGGAAATTGGAAATTGGATGTCAAGAAATTAAAGCAGGTGACAGTTTGACATATGGTAATTCCTGAAACAAACGAATGAAAGAAAATAACTCCATTGTGAAAGGATGAGCTTTCCCCGGCACATGTTACAACTGCATCGACAACGACCGAGAGTATACTCTCCTCTGGGAAAAGTCGTGGAAGTACAAAGCACAAAACTCAACGAAGGTTTTCTTAGATAGCAGCTCCACGAGAAGCTCCAAGTTTTCATGTCTCACATACTAATAGATCTTCAGGGAGCACTTCTACCCCACCAAGTGGCTTGCAACAATTTGGGTCAAAAATGCAATGTTGAGATCCAGTGCTTGCAAAACGTGATTGTATGCTACAGATACGGAGTACTATCACCTTCCGGAGGGGCTTGGAATCAAACAGCTGGATGGGCGTCTCCTAGGATTGTTGATAATCCTGCATCAAAAAAGAAGTAAATTATATACCGTGTGTGTGTGTGTGTGTGTGATAATGGTAATTTGTGTGGTGAATCTGGACATGCATGACATGTACATTTAGTCCTTCCCCGGCGTCTTCACCGACGGAAAGAAGACTGCGTCCGTCATCCTCATCAAAAATCAGGTTTTAAAAAATACTGCACAAGATGCGTCGAATTTTCAGTAGAATCGAAAATGAAACGAAGTATCACGGCAGAATGATAATACAACCATCTCCGCATGCCAAATCCAGGACACCAAGGTGATTCACTTTGCAAGTCTTGTGACAAAATAGAACATTAATATGGTTTCAAATGAATTGAAATTTTCTTTTAGGCGCCTGGATACATTAAAAGAGTAATTTGCAATATTCTCACATCAAAATATTACTCTAAGTATTTGAAATGAAATAGTTCTGCTAAAAGACACCAGAAAGATATGTGGACAGGTACCGCACTTATTTGTATGATTTAAGGTTGAATGTTTCATGAATATATTTGATGGGCAAGTTTCTCGAACTACTCTTGGAAATAATGGCAGGACGAGTAGCGATAAGGTGTGTTGGGGGGATATATTTGTATTTTTTATGTTGAGGATAGATAACACTTCAACAAATCACTTTTTAGAAGATGGCAAAGAAGCAAAGAAATGTTAAACTTCGACAGCCAGAAAGTAGTGAGTTAACTGCCGTTATAATTAGCTTCGGCACGGTGACAAATATCAACAGCAGGTGTAGGACGACTATACTCGGTATCACATATGGAAAGAGCAACAGAACGACCAAGAGGAAAGGTTGAGCGGGTCTCTCCCTCAAATAACTCCGAAATAAGGTTTTATCTGACTGTAAAACAAATGAATCGATTTAAATTATTTTTTTATTTTATGAAAATAGTACACAATTGGCCCTCTTATCCGTGGATGACGATAAAGTTCGAATTAAGCCTTGAATTTTGCTCACACTATGTTGTCTAAAAGATGTAATCCGAATGTATATTCAGACTCCCAAACCATTTCAAGTTTCAGCTTCACAGAATCCTCTTTTACCTTCTTACCACCTCAAAACGGATTCAGTTAATTCTATTATTTTTTCCAAAATAGAGGTGTCTAAAGCAGATATGCTATGTTTTAGAGTATGGAAGCAGCTGTCAGCCCCAGTTCTATGGCTTGTTCGCCCTCAGCCATGTATATTGCTAGTCTTATTTTACACTCTATCTGAATGATTCTAACAAATGGGATCTACAGGTCTTTCCGGAGCTCTGAGAAATCTGCATCCTTGAAAGTAAAATAATATTCTGTATTTTCACCAAGATGAGCGATGTAAATTTGAGTATATCCATATTAGTCATGCTTAAAAAAGAAAACCACTGGCCGTGGAGGTAGCTGCAGTTTTTCGAGGCAATAAGTTTTGGTTGACTTTTTGCCTTTATTATCAGGTCACAACCTTGGTCCTCTTATTTTGCCGACAACATCATTATTTAACACACAGGTTGCTCAGATATTTATTAGCTTTTATATCACCTTTAAACTTTTATCAAATGTGTAGCATCACGTCAAGGAGGAACAACGAAATACGAGTGACTCGGAACAAATTGAGGAGGTTGTCTCAATAATTCAATGATTCAATGTGTACATGTTTTTATTTTCCTCTAATCAGGATGACATTGACCTCGAAGTTAGCAGCGTCATGAGCGTATGGGCTAGTCCTAGGTAAGAAATTGTGTTTGAAATTAGTCACACCCATACAAATAAGAAATGTCAGATTCCACCAGAGCTCAACTCCAACTGGGCGAGGATCAAAAAAAGGTGATAAATTAAAATTTTCCATAAGGCCTAAACAATTTAAATGCCTTACAAAAGCAGTTCAAATTTAATGATATCTACTTGAATCCTCAACTAGGTAAATCTCCCCGAGGGTGGATTCAACACAAAAAATCTCCTCGAGAACTCCTTCTGAAAAAATCTCCCAGGGAACTCCTTCGTGAAGTACAACAAGGTGATGGGCGTTTGCTAAAGGCTCTTAAATCTCATACGAGCAAAGGCCTAGAACAAAAAATGCAAACAAAAGTTCAAAATTTTTGAAAGTGCCCTCATAAAAAAGGAAGACAGGAAGATTACTTGAAAATATATATGAGCATGGACACTGTGGATACTGTGTGTAAAGGAAGTTCCTAGTGTTTTATTCCCCCCCCAATATCTTTGATTTGACATGCACAAAACAGATTCAACTCCAAGTCCAAACTCTAGGGACATCCCGTAACAATTTGAATTATTATTATTATGCATATATTTATCCTGAATTGAGTAAATTCAAACTTGAAATTAGTAAAAACTTTCAACCCGAAACGGATAGTTCAAGGTTGTCGCCGTACGATTCAATGCGTAGTGCAGAACATGATTAGAGTGTTGACTTCTAATCTTATAGAGCCTGGGACTTAAGCCCCAGACGTAGATCGAACCAAAGACCGAACCAAAGACAGCATCGTCAAACTAAATCGGTAACATTAGAATAGATAAAACTGAGGATAATGAACGCTTCAGAATTAAACTCTCTTAATATAGGTTCATCTTCCTGAGATTCCTAGTCGAAGACAACCAAAGGTAGCCACCAATATCTTTAAACTGTATTCTAATGTTCTCGTTTACATAGGGTCATCGTCGAATATCCTCCATGAGATTTTCAGATCGACATGTCCAAAGGTTGCAGATTAATGGAACTGAGTATGCAGATTCAAGTGATCAAGTCGATTCACATATGAATGGTATTATCATGATTTATGTCTACAACATGCACAATGTGTTTCTTTTTAAAATATATTGACATCTGATATAAAGTACTTATATAGAAAGAGGCAAGGAAATAAGAACCAGAGATTCTGTCGATATGAAAAAACTGAAGGTAATTTTTCTTGTATTGCAGTCTAAACTATGTTCAATTTCTATCTAGACTTTAATTCATACTAAAAAATATTTTTTGGACGTTATGAATGCTTTCAAAGGAGGAGATTGTTATTCAAAAGAGTCGAAAAAGAGCAAGTTCCGATGTGAGCGCTTATAGTGCTAAAACAGCTCCAGCTAGAACGCTAGAGAACAACTTTAGAATTAGAGGACACACGCATTTGAGTGACGAAGAGATCAAGTTGGCTCGTCAATCTAGATTTGCGCTGGAAGAAAAAAGACGGCGGATGAGTTCACCGGTGCACTTAGATCCACTACAATCATAGATCAAGGATTGATGTCTGGATGTCATTAGAAGTGAAATATTACTTTAAGATAAGCTGATATTTGAATTGATGTTTGTTAAAGGCAAGAGAATTTGATGCCACCACAAGAGCTCATATTAAAGAGGTAAAGTAATATTACATTAATTTTTGGTCACTACAAAGCTACAAAGATGTTGTTCTCGGACACTAATTTACAATGGTGTAACATGTTCGCAAATTTAGATTGAAGAAGCTTCAGGCATTAAGATTGTGTGAATAAAGAAAGAACTGAATCATAAGATCGCGCACAAGTCTACACCTATGCATGGGGAGACTTTGAGGTATGCTCAATAGCTCACATAGATTGTGACGCATGCAGAGGCAAAGTATTTCAGTCTTTCGCTATTGTGAACTATTTTCATGTTTCCTCATTTTGCTTGCATGTGCATCCATCACTCAATAAATGAAACTAATTGAGATGAAAGTCTTTGATCGACGCTTTGTAGCTTCGCAACTAACACAACTAGACGAGTCGGAAGAATGTCGCAACTGATGCAACTAGACGAGTCGGAAGAACATCACACCTTTGTTTCTACGCATCTGCACAGCATGTATGCCTAGACGCATAGATCTAGAAATGGCCTACACCACATGTCTTTAGACAAAATACATAACACCTCTTAGCTTGGAGTCGTTGGTAGGAACTAGCTAGCTAGCAGCAAAAATGCTGCACAGTGTGTGCTAGCTAGCTAGCTAGCTAGCTAGTTTAACCACGCAGACATTTCTAGATTCATTCGCTTACGAATTTACAACGTGGACAAGCTACAGCAAGGCGGTCGCGACATGCTAGTAGCATGCCTAGATGCTAGCATGGACACAATCATGCCACTACTAGATGGACGTGTCGCTTTCTAGATTCCGTTGCACGTTCGAAGTTGTAGACAGTGACAACAATTGAGACAATCCTGCCGACCCCACCGCACTTGGAAAACGGGGGTCAACTGCTGACACTTGGAGGCCGAAAAGGGTGCCAATTGACTCCTCTCATCGAGGGGATTGAGGGAAAATTGGGAAAAAAAAAATTGAACAAAAATTTCGGAAGTTGCGGTTCAAAAACTGTGCACATTTTTTCCACAGGTGTTCCTCAATTGCCAGAATCCAACTTTGCCCCCCCCCCCCCCTTGCAATTGATGTGAAATTTGACATTCATCGTGTTCCTGTTGGTGATCCAGAACACTGCTAGACTGCTGTCCAGTTTTTTTTTGGGGAGAGCTGTTTTTGAGGTCACCAAAATTGAAAATGGCCTCCGACAGATTCCGACAGTTGACGTTCTCTGAAGTGTGTGTGCTTGTGACACACAAGTGACACACAGGATGGACGCACGCAGGAATGTTCCATGCGAGCAATCTGAGAATCGAATGCGCTTTCGCACGAAACGGCCAACAAGTGCAGAAACGGCTGAGTGCAACGCGTGCACACTGCACGTGCCGCCACGTGTCCATCGTGCGAAGTGAGCCAGTCATGCCTTTTCATCAGTGATTGCACAGTCCATGCATCCAGCAGTCATCATGCACATGCACACATGCATGCACACAGTGGTGATGAACGCAACGTTCAAGGTTCATTTGAAAAAGCACACGCCAAGTGATTGCACTTGGTTTTGTTGAGTCTTGCCGATGGCCCGTGGGGGCCACAGGCGTGCACGCGCACACGACACACACGCAGCTCGGTTCACGTGTGCAAAAAACAGACGTTGCACAAGACACGTGAACCAAAGTCACACACGTTCAACTGGCATTTCTAGATTTAATACATCTAATCAATTATTGGGGAGAACGTAATAGAACATCATCGCCCAGTGTATGGCTGCACCTGACAAAATATGGAAATTGATCATCTTTCATTTGGTCTCATCGTCCCATAGAATGAATGAATGTGTGTATACCTGCAACGACAAAAATATGCCATATCTCATGAAATCCGAAGTTTCCTAATTTTAACACAACAAGTATAATGTATTCGCACACACACGACACACACACACACACACACACACACACACACATAATATTGTTGTATTGCACACGCTATGTGCGCGTCTCTCTCTCTCCCTCTCTCTCTTTTTTTCTTTTTTCCCCCCCCCCCCCCCCTCCCTCTCTCTTTGTGTGTATGTGTGTGTGTGTGTGTGTGTGTGTGTGTGTGTGTTATAGACCTCCTCCCACCAGATATTAGTAATATACAAACATTATATATATATATATATATATATATATATATATATATGAATATATGTATAGAGGCGGTGCGACCGGTTGATTAAAATATATATTATACAAATATATATATATATATATATATATATATATATTGAAAAATAGTATATGTGTCCTCCCTAGCTGGTGGTCGTCGTATCAATCCCAGCACTACATTTCATTCACAGAAAGAAATAGTTATTTGGCACTTGTTCAAACCTGGGATTGGGTTCGGCTTTTCCATAATAAATACAGCCCCACCAACTGTGTAGCTGAGGAGGAGGTGGAGGAGGAGGAGGACGATGGTATGAGCAATATAAGATATATTTATGAAGAGGAAGAGGGTGTCAGACATGCATCATTACTTAAATGGAGATGGAGGAGGAGGAGGGGGGGGGGAGCTATGTTTGGTGTATTGTTACATCAATCCCCCAAAGCCAAGCAAAAGAATGCCACTGATCATATATTCAATTTCGGCAGCAGCAGCAGCAGCAGCAGCATTATTAAGATCATGATTACGAATGTGATAAGATACAACAAATAACCTCTCAAAAGACCAACAAACAAGAAACTTCGCAAACACACACACACACACACACACACACACACATATTGTGTTAACAGCGGCAACAGCATACATTAATCATCATTACCCCAAACCTATGTGAGGGTACAACGGAAATGCAAGAAAAGCGCCAGTCCATCCCATTGACATGTACATCGTCAGTGTTATCCATCTATTCATCAGTATATGTTTGATGATGATGATCATGATGATGATGAGTATATGTGGAAAATCAACTTGAGTGATTCACGCCAGGTGATACTTAGCAGTAACAAAACATAGCAAAACTTTCTCTCTTGCACGTAACATCGCACACATTCTGAGTATGTTTTTACTACACTACTACCGCTAAATGCATTATGCAAAATGAGTGTTTTTGTAGAAAGAATGAAAAAGGAAGAAGCTACATGATACAACGATAAGAACATACTTCAGTCCGACAGGGGAAGTAGTTGTATGATGTAGGCGATTCATAACGATGTGTTGTTTGGATTTTATGACAAACTAATCTGTAATGTATTGATTTATATGAATGGCTTGCTAACTTAGTTACTTACTTAGGCATTTTCCAATAGCAAATTGTGTTTAAACATATTCCGAATATTGCTTCGCCCCATACGATGCCTACAAGAGTTGTTGTTGTTGTTGTTGTTGCAGGGTTAATAATCATAATAATAATAATAATAATAACAATAAATCATGGAATACTACTACTATTTGTTGTGCTACAATATGCAGCAGCATATATGTACATATTATGTATATATATATATATATATATATATATATTAGGTGTTTGAATAAATGTGCATATTTTGCATTTGTTTCAGTATACGTAAAGAAGAGAAGAGAAAAGAAGAATGCTAAATTTGTCATCAAGCAGCGACCAACTAAGAAATCAAAACACGCCTTCTTCCTCCTCCTCCTCCTCCTCCCCCTCATCGTCACAATCATCCTCATGAGATTCTCCTCCTTCTCCGATGCTTTGCTTGCATCTTTTTCTAAGAAGTAATAAATACAGTACAAGCTACTACTATTACTACTACTACTACTACTACTACGACAACGACCTAAAAAGCCCCATCCAATCCAACTTGAGTGTAAACATACCAAACAGAGAGGTGTGAAAGTTCCTAATTATCAATTAATTCATTAATCACTTTACTCATCTTACATCATACACCGCCCATTATGAAATAGAGGGAGAGAGTGAAGAAGCGCAGATTACCGGCTATGAATGGATATATCGCAACATAATCGAGCATTCGGAACGTATGCTGTCATTATGAAATGTATATCTTATTATGGATTGTTAGTTGTGATTATGAGACTAGTGTTCCTAAAAATGCTACTCAAAAATGTGAAATAAAAGAAGCAGTACTTTATATCACAGAAATAGTGCATATTGAGGTTAGATTGAGCAATTCAAATGAAGAATATTATTATGATGATATGAGACCGACAGCAATACAATCGATTAGGTTGATTGAGAGGGAGGCTACGAAGAACAAACGACCATATTCTTATAACTACTTATAAAACATCTATGACTACTACATTTGTTTTAGGAGAGCAGTGTAATCCATGATGAAGCGTACTTGACACAAATAGGTTTGTCATTGATGCTCCTAAGTTAAAGAGGAGGGAGAATATGCAAGAAGAAGAAGAAGAAGAAGAAGAAGAAGAAGAAGAAGAAAATTATAATCGCGCTTAAATTCTGTCATAATTTGGAAACGAGCTGTCGTTAATATTCAAGTATGATCATTTGATTGTACTTCACTCGAATTTATGGCAGTAGTAGTAATACCATAAATGCTGAAACTTATGATTTTCCAAGCCTGTGTGTAGCAGCACATGGTGTGAAAATAATCAAACCGGATGGATAAAATTAAAAAAACATAATATGTTGTACAATCAATTCCAGAACATTCCACCTTTAATAATATCACGAGTGCTAACACTTGATGGATGTTGTATCATGCGGTGGTAACATAAATTACTACATTTGACTGATGAGAAGATCCAGCTATGAGCACCATTGCTCCGACGATTGACAAGAAGCTTGCTGGCAATAACACATATTATGGTGTGGATGAGCATTGCGTAGGTCACCAAAGAAGATGTATTTCATCATCATTGTCATCATCATCATGAGCAGCAGCAGCAGTATCATCGAGGAGTTGGTTTCCAATGTTGATACATAGCTTTTTTTTGCCTCAATCTCAGAGATAAAATATCAATCTTTAATAAACTGATTCTAATGCGCTATACATTATTCATAAAGAAGGTATCCGACCTATCATATGAGAAGCAGCATTGAATACTTCATCCGTCACCTATCGTCATAATGATGTGTGACATCGATCGATCCCATTATGCATTGTTTTCAGCATTATTGCGTTTGATTGAAAGAGAAGAGAACTACTCTACCAAATACTACATGCAAGCTTAAATCCTTGCTCCGCTCCAGATCTGTGCGAAGACCGGGCTCTGCAAATTCCCTGATGGATTGGATTGATGGTTGTTCATGATGTTAAATGAAATTCTTTCACTACCAATAGTGATTCGAAACCCAAACATACCAGTATTGCTGATGTTCAAGTTCGTTTGCTTTACTTCGTTTCAGGTCACCACTGCTATCTGCTGCTTGGTAACCTACGCTCCTCATTCCAGTTGACGTGCTAACTGACTACGTATTGAGGAGAGAGATTGGTATTGAGGAGGAAGGTTGGACAAGAAGCAGATCACGTCGTTATCGGTGGTGGGGGCATGTGGTGGTTATTGTTATTATGTGGCTGCGACAACACAATCTGACAATATTCGTGTGGAAATATAGGCCAAAAAAGGAAGTGCGACATGATGACGATGATGAGTTGGAATGTACATGCTCTTCTCCTGGTTTTTATGCTGCAGATATCTCATTCTCCTGAAGACGTCGCCTCCTCCTCCTCCTCCTCCTCCTCCTCCTCGTCGTCGAAGGCCTCACCGATTGCAACAAGCAAAAGACCACCGTGCGGATGATCGTCCCACGCTACTACTATCAACGAAGGAATAGTAACAACAAATCCGTAGTTATCAGCTGTATCTCCTTCTCCCTACTCACAGCGTTGTTCACTGCGGTCTTAACCCTAATGCTGCTTTGTCGCTTTCAGTCGGGTAATAAGTAAGTAAGTAAGTAAGTAGTGGGAGTGCATCAATGAGCGATGACGAATAAATTGTTGTTGTTACTGTTCTTGTTTTTGTTGAAATCGTAACCAAAAAAATAACAACAACAATATTCATAATAATAAACGAATAGTTAACTGTTGATCTGTCGTCAATAATTGCTCCTTGTTGCTGTTTGTAAAGTAGTGCCAAGTGCTTCGTTATCGTCGCCAAATATACGTCAACGCCAACCGGCTGTGCTATTTTCGTTTGAGCGTGCATCAAGGCATCATCATCATCACCACCAGCGACACCAGCTTTGTAGTAGAATCGACTCACCATCGTCGCAGTTAAGAGGATTCTTAGCAACGCAATCCTCCCCTCTTCAATTCCAAGATTTTTTGCCCAGCAGATCAAAGAAATATCTTAGGAGCTATGCTAAGAGCGATGATGATGATGATGGTGTTCAAGTGCCAAAGGTAGGAGTTCTGTTTGACTTCGATGGTACTGTTGGGGATACAGAGACCCCAGCTATGGAGGTTGCATATTGGGAACTAGCGCCATATTTCATCGATACTCCACCAGAAGAGCTCAATGGTAGGTACAAGCTTGACTGGATTCGTGAAAACTGCGGGAAGCCATTTGGTGAAATGCAAGAGCATCTTGATGAGCAAAGAGAGCAGGCTGGGTTGATGTCAGTGGAAGAAATAAGAGCTGATAAAGCAGAAGATTTGGAGATCATGAAAGTCGTGAATAACGCAAGGGCGAAGATGGGCCTAAAGTCAATCCAACAGATTCGTGATGAAGGTTCGGAACAAGCGGTGTTGTGGGATCAAGCACGTGGAGAGTTTGAAGATGCGTTAAGGACTTTAGCTCAACCATGTGACGGCATTCCTCAGCTCCTAACCTCTTTATCACAAGACAAGACCCCTTTTGCTATTGCTACCACTAGTCCAAAACCAAGAGTGCCTATCTCAGTAGTAGCAGCAGGATTAACCGAATTCTTCCCAGAAGAGTATATCCACAGTGGTGAGTCTGATTTCTCACCCCCCCGTTTCAAGCCAGATCCTTCAGTCTATTTAAAGGCAGCAAACTTTCTTGGGGTACAACCCGAAGACTGTGTTGCTTTAGAAGATAGTGCGTCAGGCGTGGGTTCTGCAGCAAATGCAGGAATGGGTATGATCATTGGCTATGTTGGGGCCACTCACATTCAAGAGCAAGATAAACACTCTCATGCTGAGATGCTGCTTAAAGGAGAAAAATCAGAAAGAAAGAGGGGTGCGGACGTCGTGATATGGAATATGGAAGACGCATTGCCACTTATTCGTGGATTTACTGCCAACAGAGCAAGTGGTATTGAAGACAGCCATGCAAAGATGATGGTTGACGATGATGTTCTATCGAATCTCAAAGGCAAAATCATCGTCAATAGCTCACCAGTAGCACCTAAAGTCGAATTGAGCTTTCTGAACGGAGATCCTGTGAGCTCTTTGGTATGAGATAATAAATCGTGAGGTCATGTTAGCCTGATCACGTAGAATAGGATTATATTACAGTTTATGTAGACAGTTGAATCGCAGGCAATGCACGAGGATTAGAATAGTCAGGTACCGCAGCAGCAAAATACGTGAATAATTACATATTTCTTAAACTGGAGGGGTCGTTATTGCAGGATTATGATAGAGATTCAGCTTTAAAAGAATAATAATATCTGTTGGGAATGTAGAGGAGGTTGAATTCGTTATGTATTCAAATTCTTCAGCGGCTAAGCAATGATATAATTTTAGACAAGCAAACTATATTTATTGCCACAATTTTATTCTCATTTTTTAGCTTTGCAATTATCGGTGGAACGTTTCGATGCATTGTCGTGATGACGCATCATTAAAAGGATCCTGTGTGATCGATAATAGTAACTTTCTAGCAGATAAAACATCCGTTCACATATTGTAACAAGATGATTGCACAATCATCACGGTCATACCGTATGGAAGAGGTTTGTTTGGTGGCCAGCTTCTCTTTTCCCCTACATGTTTTAGCCTGTTATACTACTTATTCTGAGAGATTGTCCAGCATCTCTACGATGAGAAAAATTTTAAGTTTTGCTTCGATCTGTCAACGTGTAGTAATTCTATGCTAACAAGTAAACGCCAAGTGATACTTGTGTGCAGTATCAATCAGCCTATACTTCCATTGGTTACCTGACGATGCATTGTCATTTGTTAGTCACTCTATCGCTGCAACATTACGAATGCCATGTCTCATATACATATTAGACGGATGTGATGAATGAATTAAGTTGGTTCAATGGTCGTCCTAATCTAGCTAATGTAGCTATGCAAAGCAGCGGCCACAGTGCTTAAATTATGTTTGTTCGTTTCTGTTGTCATCGGCACATAGCTAAATCACCTCACACATTAACAGAGAGGGGTGATATAGGGAAGGGGGCGAGCTAGCGAGAGAGAGCTAGAAAGAGGGGGAGGGAGAGAATGTGCGGCTTTGCGTGCTCGCTTATGTACGTACAATGTTACTAGCTAGCTATTGGCTTACTCTGCTGTTTATGGATGCTAAACACTCATGCTCACTGCGCACAAATCCGCCGAAGCGACATGCACATGTCGTGCGTAAATAGTAACCCTAATGTGTGCATGCTGACACGGATGTAATGAAATAATGACTATGTTCTGTCAACAGTCATTCTAATGTAGCAGAGCAGCTAGCAGAGGCTACAACGATGTACGTGTGTGCGTGTGTGTTCAGGCTGCACATGTGCACTACAAATACTAGCTTCGATTTAGGCACAAGTCTGTGTGTGGGTGTGCATGTTCATGTGCATGTGTGTGTGTGTGTGTGTGTATGCACATTACACGTGCAGCCATCTCATACCTTTCTACTGTACTGTGCGTATGATCACATATGTACGTAATACAAACCATTAGTCATACACGCACATGTTTGTCACATACTATAGCATGCGAACGAGGTGAGAAAACTGATAGGCACCAATTTGAAGTCGCTTGTACAGTCGCTCATGTATTTGATGAATACATCAACCATCTTCATCGTACCAATCATCGGTTCTCCAATTATTGTAACAATAAAATCTCTTCTGTATGCACGACAGTAAGTAATTAGTACTCTATTACTTCCGAGACTGTGTAGTACGAGTATTTCATGAATGTACAAGCAGCATGAAAAGCTACTCCCTATCTTATTTTCCTCCTATCAATGATAAGATTTCTGGGAGAATGCCTGCAACACAACTTGAATTTTCCTCTGCAGCAGCAGCAGCAGCAGTAGGCTTTATCTTCATACACGTATAGAGAGACGTCCTCAATTTGCAGATAGAAGCAAATCCCAATACTTTGTTTGCTGCACAATGGTCATGCACCGACAGCATTTGATGTAGCTCTACTGCGGCATGAAATACATATCCTAAACAATCAATTATGCGGCCAAGGGACGAGGAGGAGGAGGGAGGAGAAGGACACCAAAATGGTCATCCATCAATAAGTATCTGAGCGACAAAACTACTGAATAATGTCTGTTGTAAGAGCTTGCTGGTTTCATAGTTGAATCACAGTGATTAGTCGCCCCTCTCCTCCAATAATACAGTAAGTGGTACTACTACCTACCTCTCAGTTGGAAGAAAATAGGATGTGGTGCCTTGAAGTCACCGTGGGTCAAAGAAAAAAGAAGGAATCTGAACATTGACCTGGTAAAGACGAAGAATGAAAAATAATATCTATCGTAAAAACGATGAATAAACAACATTTATAGATAGATATAGTAAAATGATAAACAAAGGATGATAGAACGACTAGCTATGTATGATTCAATTTAAACAATTGTATGAACTGCCATCCTACTACTACTACTACTACTACTACTACTATATCAACAACTGCTGATTGAGTTCCTTCTCCCCATGTCTACTACTACTACTACTACTGCTACTAGTACTACTTGATTGCTCTATTTTCTTCACCATTTTCAGCATACCCACGTGCTAAAGCCACCTAGATATCAAATGTAATATTCACACACACACACACACACACACACACACACACTATACCATCCAATTTTTATGATGGTGAGACAAGAAGAGGAAGAGTACACTCACATGGTGATGGTGATGATGATGATGATGATGATGGTGGTGGTGGTGATAATGATAGGAAATGAAAAACAATGCAGGAACTACGACATTTGTATATCTTTAATATAAATTATGTCGAGTTTACGATTAGGGCTGCGCTCCCAGGGCTCATACCAAGACTGGAAATGCAGCAATATAAACACATCAGCATGACGTGACAAAACGATTTGGTGATAGTAATAACAAACAAAATCATGCCCTCCTCTGGCTGTATTTATTGTACTACTACTGTTCGTGTACCCTATACGGAGCCAAGAAATTGCATTTTGAATATTTCCTTCTTTCTTCAAGATTTCAGCACCGAGTACCCAAGCCTTATTAACAACGAATTGCACGATTGATCATATGATGAATTGTAACAAATGTAAATCATATACATCGTATAGCGCTACTACATGTTAGGCAAGTCAATTTCTTGAAATATCATCATCATCATCATCATCATCATCATCATCATTACATCTTCATAAACGGGATCTTCTGTAAGAGCCCGTCGGCACAACTTGAATGCTTTTACAAATGCTTTTTGTTTTGCAAGAGATGATGAAGTAGATGCTCCTTGCTTTGTAGTATGAGGTGATGAACCACCACCATCCTGAAAGCGTAGTAACTTTTTGGATGCTTTTTCGGTCAGTTCCTGCGTGAATATTGTATTGCTGTTCTATGATATTGCAATGCTGTTCTATGATCGGCTATATATTGCTTCGCCTACTTGCTGCTGCAGCATCTTCCTCAATCTCCTATTCTTATTTCTTTCCCCACCATCACCACCACCATCTTCTTATTCTTCAGATGCTATCAGTTTGCTTTGTAAGTGATACTTGTTCTAATTATCACCTTTGCTTTTTGAGAGTTTCTTTCGTGTCTCCCTTCACCGTGAGCCCATCTGATTTATATATATATATATATATATATATATATATAATATGGCAATTGATATTTGATAGATTGGTGATAATTCAGCCTATATCTTCTTCATTCACTATCATCAATTTCTTACCTTACAATACGATTGTACAATTTAGATTGTAGAAGCTCTTTTATTTTATCCCCAACACCCTGATTATTATTCTTACCATCAGTCGTATAGCTGCCAGCAGCAAAGAGGAGCTGCTACCATAACGCTGTATTATAACTATGAGGAAGGATTTGGAAGTGAAGATCGTGCCTACCTTGTCCTCCTCCTTCTGTTTTAATTGTTTGACTACATGCTGGTTTTTCATGCCCATAATAGAAGAAGGGAGAGGTAACGACGAAGCCGCATGTGTCATATTGTGGGAACTGAACGTAGTAATAGTGTAGAGCACATCCTGAAGTTTGGGATCCATTTTAATTGCTCTAATAAGCTGACGAAATGCTCTTTGCTCCTCTGCAGCCTACGAATAAATGAATGAATATAATCATCATCATCAATATATCCAGAATATTAACAAGAATAATAAGCAACAACGTATGTGTCTAAGCATCGCAAAATGTGAAGTGAATGAATATAAGAATCAGTAAGATCAGAACTGCTGCTACTATTGCTGCTGCTGCTGCTGTTGGCACTTCTCTCTTTC
>ADNK01002596.1:65000-97500 GCA_000320545.1 Bigelowiella natans CCMP2755 | reverse complement strand
TTCCCTGGTAACATTAACAATAACAACAACAACACCATGTCAAAATGATGACCATCACTAGATTCATCCTCCCCTGGAATAGCAAACAACAACTAGTGATGATGATGATGATGATGATGATGATGATGATAACACACCAAAAATGGTTCTTTATTACAAGTTTATCTCATATCAGCATCCTCATCATCATCTATCTAGATCCTACCCCAAAGTTAGTAGTAGTAGTAGTAGTAGTAGTAGTAGAGTACAACAAGGTACAATGGCAAAAAATATGATGATGATGATGATGATGCTCTCTAACTCACTTTGAAGGAAATAAAAGCTGCTAGCATGCAGAATGCGATCGATGGCACGTAGAGAACACGTTCCGCAACTTCAAATCCAACAGTAAACATAATATGCGAAGATGGCAAGAACGATGCTAATCCCATTGCCCAGCATGTTAATACAAATACTATCTCCTCTTTGGTATCATCATTCCTAATATATCAGCAGCAGCAGTAGTAGTAGTAGTAGTAGTAGTGGTAGGAGAAGGAGGAGGGAGAGGAGGAGGTGGATGGTGGTTTCGTGTTGTAAATAATGATGAGTGTATTATTGAGACTCTATTACATATAAGATGTATCATTTTGTAACAGGACTTTATTTATCATCATCCTCTCACCGTTGTTGTTGTTGTTGTTGCTGCTGCTGTTTCACAACCCCAATGAAGAAGAAACAGGTAATTACTGGAATAGCAAGAACCTGCATGAGTATATATATATATATATATATATATATATATATGTATATATGTATGTGTGTGTGTGTGTGTGTGTGTGTGTGTTATGGTGGGGAAGGGAGTAGTAGAAAAAGAAGATAAAGAAGAAGAAGAAGAAGAAGAAGAAGAAGAAGAATGAAGGAATAGATCTGATTTACACGTATAATAATAATAATAATAATAATAATTGTAAAAAATAAAGGGGGGAAGAGTAAAATCAGTAGCAATACAACAAAATTTGCTGCAGCAATCTACTGGTTGATGAACTGGTAGTACCATCACCTGACATTCCTATAACTATCTATTATTATACAATATATACATATATAATATCCATATTTTGTTTCTCCTCCTCCTTGATCTTATTCATTTCATTGATCTCTTCTTTCTTCGAGACGTCACAGAGCAACAAGCAAAACAACGAGGAGAGTACTAACTACTACTACTACTACTACTACTACTACCATCAAATAGCCTAGAGCTGTATAAAGATTTCGAGCATCCCACCAAGATTCAACGAGGTCTATACTCTGATAAGACCTGAGATGTGATAAACATATGATGATACTGGTATACATCAAAATATCATCATTGGCTTGTCAACAGCATATGTTAATTATAATCTGTGTATATTATCTTTGATACTATCTGCGTATTATTCGCAAATAATCGGTAAGATATTGTCGCCACACACCCACCATTCTTCCATAATAATGCTACTACTACTACTACTACTACTACTACTACATCTGCTGTTCCTAACTGTAGCTCTATCAGAATAACAACTACACACACACACACATGTATACATATGCTACATAACGTTGATTCACCAGTCTGGGGATAAGGTAGTGGGGGCAAAGAGAAGACCCAAATTGACAGCATGAACGTACATCTTAGTAAGAACTCGAGTCAACTTATTTGGATGATGGGTGATATAGTTGTAATCCTGATGTGACAATAAAATTATTAACAATAAAGGTTTGCCTGTTGTTCTTAATGTTGTTGTTGTTGTTGTTGCTGCTGCTGCTAATGACGATCATAGTGACAACATTTGATCTACGTATTCAATTAGCTGCCATCATATCCTCACCATTTTTTATCTCCTTTATCATCTTCTTCTTTATTATCTTCCATCTAATCAAATCTAGAGGAAGAGCTCTCTTAATATTTCACCATTTGACCTACTACCGGGTGAATGTGGGGTTTGTTTGACAAGGTTATCCGCCTACACATCATAATCATCATTATTTGAAAGAAGTATATACTACTACTAAAAATAGGGTTTGACCATCTTAGCCATAGTATGAGTCCACAGAATGAGCTGCCTGTTGTAATACCAGTATATAAGCCAGTAGTAGTAGTAGTAGTAGTACTAATCATCAATCATCACTACTTAGTCGTCATTCTCAATTTATGCTGTTATAGCTATTATTGTTATTGTTATCATCATAATTTGTGCTAAGATAATATGTTATCGTCGTCATCATCATCACACGATGGATAAAACACCTCGCTGCTTCCATATACAAAATTTGGATTTCTTCTTTTTCATCATCATCATTATCGTCATTATTGTGTGTATGTGTGTGTTTATGCGTGTACCATGATGTATAGCAGTAACACAAAAGAATAAAAATGAGAAGACAACATACACTCCAATATCCCTCTGGCAAATCTGGAATATTCCGTGATTCTTGATGACAGAATTGAGAAGTTGCTACTACTACTATGTTGTTGATAATAACAACTTTTATTTATCGTGAGTAGCTCCTCTTCCTCCTCCTCATTATTATTATTATTATCATTAATAATATTATGATGTTGATCATCGTCGCCATTATGATTTCGGTCTTCTTCTTTTTCTTCTTCTTCTTCTTTGTTGGCCGCCTTGTATTCATCTTTCCTCTTCAGTATTAGTGACTTCGTTGTCTTTGCCTTTGTTTCTTCTCCTCCTCCTTCTCCATCCTCTCTTCTTCTTGTTGTTGTTGTTCGTAGTAGAATGGTGGCAACTGCAGTATACAGCAGATAGACAGACAACAACTATTTGAATGATGATGATGATGATGATGATGATGCATGATCATCACACTGATCACTTTACAATATAACATACATCGCCACTGAAACAAATAGCAGTGGTAGTGATAATCAACAAGAAGATTGACCAAAGGGTCTCCAGATTATCAGAACTATTCCCGTAAACGCAGTCTCCTGTTCAGTGTTCGTTGTTTGTAACACATTAATTAATGATTATAAATAATAATAGTAATAGTAATAGTAATGCTAATACAATGATCATTTGAATCTGAGACTACTACTACTACTACTGCTACACCGATCATTTGCTACTATCTATCCTACCCCGTAATCTTACAATGATACTACTACTACTACTACTACTACTACTACTACTATTACGACTACTACTACAACAACAACTCGACCGACACTGAGTACTTTGCAGAATAAAGCAATGGTAAACATCGCGTAGGCCATTAATTTTCGGATGATGAAAGATAACGATGATGATAATGAAGAAGAAGACGAAGACATCTAAAACATGTTATGTAGAAGTAAGGTAGAGCACCGTTAACAAATGTAGTGAGTGGTAGAGTGGCGATCTAGCTACTTTTTCAAATGTAGTAGTAACAATATCACCGCTAATGGAGAAGTCCGTTCCTTCGATATCTCCTCCTCTTCTTTTTTATCGTTTTCTTCCTCTGTGGCCTTGGTAGACTGCATAGAAGCACTGCTATTGTGATGATTTCGGGAAAACTTGAAATGAGGAGGAGGAGGAGGAGGAGAAGAAGATGAAGGAGGGCGGGGTATGGCGAGGCATCCAAGCATATAGAAGACTGCTCCTAATACTTCAGCTCTTCCTACAATACAATGTAATAATATGTTACAATAATAAACATCAACAGTGTTGATGATACTGCTAGTGACACTAGTAATTGGAGTAGTCACACAAACAAAAACTTTTCATCGGCATCATTTCAATAATAATAATGATCATCATCATCATCATCACCACCACCACAACACTTCTACCTGTAGCATTAGCTATTGCATCCACATGGATTGGATGGCAAGCGAAAACCAAAGCCTTGAACAATCACATTGACATTCACAGAGGACATGCACATGATGCACACAGAGTCAGCTGTCTGGTCATGCTGCATTATTAATGTACATTCAACAGGATGTAGGTGTACATCCACAAAGAATGTTCATTCTAGCTACTTACAGCAGCTGCCGCAATGGCCGTCGATTCGAAATTATTCTCAGTTGTTACTGGAAGCCATGAGAGTGTTAGCACGTAAATCTAATATGGGGTGGTAGTAGTAGTTGTTGTTGTTGTTGTTGTTGCTGTAGTAATAGCAGTGTTTGTGTGTGCGTGTGTGTGTGTGTGTGTGTGGAGAGAGAGAGAGAGAGAGAGAGAGAGAGAGAGAGCGTTACAGATAGATTATATTTATTTGGTAGTAGCACATAACAGTGGTAAGAGGAGAAATATCCTGCTATCGATTCGTCTTTCTTTACCAAACAAGAGATGATGGCATGAAGGCCAATGTTGACCAAAAAGTATCTAGAAAGAGACAACACAACTAAAATCATGATCATCGATCCCACCGCGTGGATGAATGCGTCGTATGTACATATACAAGATACAGACGTACAAGGTACACTCTCCCTAATCACGTATGAAGTAGAAACATATATGACTAATTTTGTATAATAGTTTACAGTAGTAGTACTACTGCTTAATTTACTATATTATTACCCTGCCGGACTTAACTCGTGAATGAGATAATTTATCCTCAGACTAATGTCAAACAATCGTAGTAGTGGTGTTGGGGAAAATAAAGCACTATTTGACAAAGCATATCACCACGCCAGCAGTCAAGAACATTTTGTCATGTTGAGTAGCTTGATTATTATTAGTCTATGCACCTGGCCGTAGTGATCGGTCTATAAGATTTATGAGAATCATAACAACCAATTTGATGCCCCCAATAATCCTTCGCAGGAGGAGGAGGATGATCACAGATGGAAGAAGAAAAAGGGAAAAGAAGAAGGAATTAATCATAATAAAGATAGGCTGCAGACACAGGATTTCAACAGGCAGCAATTGCTTACGTTCTTTAGAATGTTTGTCCATGGTGTTGTAGGTCGTAAGTCCTCGTTCCGCACAACCTGCGCAAAAACTGATTAACAACAATGCCAAATCGCTGCTTTCTACATATATATATATATATATATATATATATATATATATATATGTGTGTGTATTTAATTTGTGTGTTGATATTTTGCGGTTGCACGTATGTTGCTTTCCTCACAGTAACAATGTCGTCGAAGTTAAACCCATTTTCTATGCATGAAAGGAAGCAACCCTGTGAGACGTATTAGGAAGCATTGTTATGAGGATTGTAGGGTTAGACGAATGAGAATTTCGAAACTTCGTCCAAGTCGATTGAGTACGTACCACTGCCGCAGACACTATAACTCCAATCACAGCCAAGTGCCGGATTTCGCTTTTAAGCATCATCGTACGCAGAGAATTGAAGCACTTTCAGAGCGATTTCTTTTCCATGAGTATAGTTCAATAGACAGCGTCGCGTTTCTTCGTGTAATCTATCTGAAATGCCCTCCTCCCTTCTTCTTTTTCCATGATCTTGAGCAAGCAGTATTATCTATCTATCTATCTATCTATCTATCCTACTGCTGGTAGTACTACTAGTAGATGCTCTACAAGCATGTTGTTTGTTGTGTGCAGTGATCGTTGATGATGAAATATGATCGATGATCTACTGGAGTCCAGATCTACCATCTATCGCTACAATGTACTACATGTACTACAGTGACTGTACTACATGTACTACTACTACTACTACTACTTACTACCCGCTACTACCTGCTGCTACCTGCTGCTACATGTACTCCTCATCACTTGCTACTACATGTACTGGTACTACTACTACTACTACCCGGTAGTACCTGCTGCTAGTTCTTTCTTTCTTCCTACACGTGTAATGATATAGATCTACATGTAGAAGAACTAGATCATCTATGCATCACATCAATCCATCAACTACTGGGTAAGAAGAAGAGTAGGAGAGAGGACAAGGACAAGGTCCAGGAGAACAAAGAGAAGGAGGGGATCCTGGAGGAGACGGTGACTAGCTGGATGTGGTGATTAGGAGTTGTGCATCGAAAAGCTCGCAGAGGAGAGGGTGAGACCGAGTGCTGCAGCTGATCTATGAAATAGCTATGGTGAATAAATCCGTTAAATGATCAAAGATTCATATTTCTGTTTCATGTAATAAAGGAGGAGGAGGAAGAGGAGGAGGGTAACCACGTTTCCAGGTAGCAGTATCAAAGAACGGAGAAGAAGAAGTAGATTCCGAACATCTCGTAATGGCTGCCTCGGTCGTAGCGCGCATGTTTCCTCAGAGGATAACACCCAAGTTACATCCTTCTGGTGTACGGTAGAAAAACTATTTCCTGCCATATTATATGTTAGTACGGTCACATTTCGGCCTAATCTGTCTATTATGTCCTATGTCTGCCATTTTGAAGGTGTATTGTCGTTGGGCTTACTCCAGATATCGTTGCCATAAACACCTTCTCATCTTCAGCCAGAGATAGCACATATGTTCATAACGAGGATAATGACGATGAATTCATTGCAAGGAAGAAACAAAGGCGGACAATAGATATCCTTTTCGTTCCAGCAAATGAAAATTTGGTAGTACCATATCTGCTATATGAGTATCAAAACCCAAGATATAATAGTGTTTACCTGGAATTACACCTGACACTTTTCGTAGTAAACGAACTTCTCAAATATGTTTCACTCCCTCTGCCAATCACCTACTAGATCAAAGACCCCAACCAGCAGCAGTATATTATTTTTACTTTTTGTACATCTACTCATTTCCCTTAGTAATTCTTCCCTACATTGTTATACCTCCTCATCTTACATCTGTACTATCCTACAGAATATTATACGTGCTTTACATATCTTTTTCATTGTATCACGTAGGTTGGAACACTTTTCACACCAAGTGAAGCTGCTGCGGCCGGTCATCGAGCAGGTATAATTTATGCAGAACAAACAGTCGACGGGCAGGTACACGCTGCTGGTGGCTTAGCATTGCAAACGGAATTGCACGAACTCGGGGTGTCTCCGATCGAAACTGGCGACGCTGTGATAACAGGGGCACCAGGGGGGCTCAGCCATCTCTATTCTTATTGTATCCACACAGTACCACCTTTTTATTCTGTCCATAAACATGCGGAGGGCTGGGAAGACCTGCTGGTTAAGTCTTGGAAATCGGCATTGGATTGTGCAATTTCTGTCCCTTTGTCCAACTTGCGAGAAGATAAGTCGATGATAGACGACGACGAAGACGATGCAAAGTTGGAAGATGGTCATGATGATTACGACAATGTTGTCCGCATTGCAGCACCTTTGCTAGGAGCTGGTGCGCGAGGAGCACCTGCAGAATTGGCTTTGATGAAGCTAACAGAAGCTGTGTCAGCCTGGCGTCGACCTTAGACTGTGAGTATTTTATCCTCTGTTCCAGTAGATCTACACGTAAACTTGGTGGAAGATCGTGATGCGGACGTGTTAGTAGAAATTTTAGAAACAGCGGGCTGGGAGGTACGACAGCATGGTGTCTAACGGTTTCTGGTTCGATTCATCACAGCCCCTCCTATCAACCTCTGAACTAACTGCACACTCTGCTATGCTTCTTTTGTTCCCGGTGTGATGCCGCAATTGTGCAATGATCATGCTGTATCTACCACAATGATGCATGTGCATCACTGCGCCAGCCACATTTTGCTCATCGGATGCTGCGACGGACAAAGTACAGCCCTGGCCTTTTTCAGCGTTCATTTATCCCATCGTCAATGAGTGCGATCACATGCATATGCAACTCGATGTACGTGTCTAGATATGCACATACGTACATGTGCGCATGTGTGCGTGCTGCGCAAGATCGAAAACATGTGCGTACTTGTTGCGTACACATGTGTGCGATTGTGTGTGTTTGTGTGCGCACGGCGTGTCTAGCTTAGTGTGTGAGTGTGCACAGTACTTCATCTAGGCTGCTGCACATGATCTACATGAGCATAAGCAGATGAACGTCATATCAATAGTCAAGCAGCTCCAAAACTAGACTTGTGCGCATCACATTTATAGCATGACATATTTGATGCGATTGACTGCACATCAAAGCAACTAAGAGCATCACATCTAGATCTATATTCATACTATAGAACTAGCTGAATAGCTAGCTACAAGCTACATGAATAGCCATTCAGCGTCTCTAGCTAAAAAAAAGTCTGTGAATGTTCACAGCTCAGCTCCACTGTGACGTAATTTATGCATCGTACTTCATATTCGCTTTCTGAAATTTTACATCTAGAGATAGTAGTGTCGGAAGAAACCTTATTATGCACATCGTACCGATTTCTGTTCCATATTACATATATTTCCAGAGTGCTCTACATGTAAGGGCTCACGCATTTGTTCTAGTGTTAATTTCCACACAAATTATGTTTTTGCAGATTAATAACCAGCCAGCTTTCTGTTCTTGCGATATATGTAAGCTACAGAGGCGCAGGAACCAACTCCACAGGCCGTACCGGCAATTCCAAAAATAAGGATAGCCGTTAGAGAAACGATACGGGCACCCGCATCTACAATGTCGTCACCCGATTCTTCTTCAGTATGACTCTTTCTATTATGCTTATTCTCCAAAGGTTTTTTTTTGGAGCTTGTCTCTGTGACGTCATTATCTCCATCAATGTCAGTGATGCCCCCATCTTGAGGAACAGCAACGTCTTTTTCTGATTCTACCGCATTTTTTGTAGATTTTTCTTGTCTCAGATGTCCAACGTGATTCTCCTTAAACTTCGACTTCTCATGCACATGGGGATGCGGGAATGCTTCTCGGGATTTTGAAACATCTCCGGATTCAATCACGTCCTCCTTTTGTCTCTTTTCTGTTTGCAACTCTTCCATCATCCGCCGAGTGCGTTCTAATCTTCTTTCCGCCCTTACTGCACGTGCCTCTGACATAGCAGCTCGGTATCTTGCATTTCTTTCCCTCTCTTTTTCATCTTTGAGTTCATTCCTAGAAGTCGCTAGCTCATCCATTTCTTGCTGGAATTTTATTTCTATATTTCTAAGCTTGCTTCGAATTTTTCTATTTTCAGATGAAATTTCCCGCATCTCCTGGGTTAACACCTCAACCTCACGGAGAGCACTTGATTCGCGCTTCGCTGCTAAGTTAATTCTATTTCGCAATTCCTCTTCTTCCTCTGACATCATATATTCAGATTCTCTTTCTCGATTGCGTGAGTTTTGTTGGTTGAAGTGTTGGGGCTTAGATTCGATCCTTCTATGATCATAGTGACTGTTATAATTTCCTTCATAATTTGAGGTCCAGGTCCTACGTGAAGAAGATTGCCTCGTGTTGTCCTCAAATGAAGGACGATATGAATCTTCAGCTCTGGATTCTATCATGGAAGAAACATTTATTTTTTTCGCAAGGCTCCCGTTGACGATTGCTGTATGAAGCCCTAGGATGTATTTGGATATATGAGGCAATTGAGACACCTGACTGTTTTCTTCAGATTTGTTAAGGAATGATTCAAATCTAATTGGCACAACATTTAACAACTTACTGTTAATATATTGCAAACCTGTAACAATTTCTTCAGGAATAGAGTCCATTGCTGTGAATCGCCCTACCGGGAGGATACCATCATGACCGTTAGAAAGAAACCCCCCCAACTATCACCAACACTCTAAAAAGATAAATAACCTTCCACAGTGGCTATCATCAAGAGTATCAGAATACTCAAACTGGTTGACATCTGTGATGTCTAATTTGTTTGAGTGTTTCCTGTTTCTGTTCCTTTGTTGAAGAATCAAAAGAGGGGGGCGGAAGCTTGGTGCAAGCCTTCGGTATTTGATACCAAAATGCTGTGCACATTGTGGTAAAAGTAGAAATACCTTTTTTGGACAGCATTTTGACTCTACGACATCTTTTAAAATATTGTATAAGAAAATGCTTCAAATAACTTGTCTTTTATTGCAGAATGTATATGAATTCTGAGAAGAGACAAAGAAGACCAGTTTTTCATTTGTCCCATGAAATTATCACTCGAAGTCTAATCCAAACTGTTGTCGCACCAGACCTCACGCATGAAGTCCATGGAAGTCTTTTTCTATGAGTTTTCCAAGTAGGAAAAATGATAAAGAGAAAACCAGACAGCTCGGTTGCCATGAAAACATGTTCTTTAATCCACTTCTTGTGGGTTCGCATTTCATTTGCGCAACTTTCATGGAATTTTTTAGTAAAAATTGTCAGAAAATACAAACCATGAACGGTTAGAAACGGCACAAACAGTCAATGACAGAGGGTACCCCGGCAATTTTCTTGATACAGGCCTGTAGTTTTCGCAACTATATAGATAGAGAGAGAGAATGTTTCTTAAAAGGCTTAAACTGGGTTTTTTTGTACCAGAAAATAGACATAATCTTGCAAAAATGAGAAATGGAAAGAGAAACCACATCATGTAGCTACGAAATATATCAAAAGAGAGATAGACCAAGAGAAAAGAAAAGAGATATTATCAATTTATTATGAAATTACAGGTAAAATCGCCAAAAAGGAATGGTTACTTGAGGGAAGAGAGAGAAAGAGGAGAAAAGGGAAAGAGAGAAGGAAGAGAGCCTCTGTCCTCACCCCACGAGAAGAGGAAATCCCCACCAGTCCACGAAGAGTCCCACCAAAATAAGAGCGGGAGAAGACACGAGAAGCTATTTTGCCAGGAGCGGGACGAGCAAAACTTAAAAATAGGAGAGAGATACACTTTCAAGCAAGAGCTGTTGAAGCACCGAGGATGACATCCTCCGCGGAAAGCAATGGCGCGATGACCTTGCTCCAGGTATTTTTTAAACACTTTCCTGTTGAAAAGGCAACTAAAGTAGACCAGAAGTGAATGACAGCCATTTTCAACTGAGTTTTCTATTTTACAGGCCGCTCGGAGCTTGGAGACGTGGAATAGGAGACGCAACGACCATGTCCAGCAGCAGCCCAAACGACACCATTACAATTCTACTAGACTTGAAATAATGGGGAATGAGATGAAACGTGGGAGATGGGGGTATGACCATCCTTTGCATGAGCAGCAGGGAAGGTCACGGCGGCCTTTATCATATCCTAGTGTATCACAATCGCAATATCCTTTGGACTGGGAAGCACGTAAAACCAGGCAAAACAGGTTAAAAATCTTCTCACCCCTCTCTCTCTCTCTCTCTCTCTCTCTCTCTCTCTCTCTCTATCTCTCTCTCTCTCTATCTCTCTCTCTCTCTATCTCTCTATCTCTCATCGTGTTTATAAAAACAGTCTCTCACCCATGATTTTGTATGGATGGCTTATGCAGCGGCGAGAGAAGGATACGATCGGGCATGAAAAGGGCGCGGGATGTTAACATGTATACACATAATAATAATGGAGTTAATGGCGTTACGGAAGTAGTATCAAGTTCCTTCGACAGTAGTCGCAGATTCCCCCCGAAAAGAATTGCGAGGCCTACATCAATGAGCTCCCAAACTAGACATCTTAGCGGAAGACCATTTCCATCATCTCAGACATCATCATCATCATCGGGTATCATCTCATCATATTAATTTGTAGTACGTACGTCCCACTACTAAAGGATGATATAGACTGATATATAAATTGATATGTACTACATTCACTACTGGGGGGGCACGGGGTCAGTGTATAAAGTTTGATTATTGAGCGCTATTACTTAGGTGCTTGGGAATCAAAAAAGGGTTATCATCATCCATCGTCTTCATCGCTTACAGCAATGCAGGACAGAAGCCTCAGGTGCTCGACTACTACTACTACCCGTGCTGCCTGCTGCTGAACAAATAATATATATATATATATATATATATATATATATATAAAGCTGCTGATTGAGCACCGTATAGTAGTTTTCAATGCAAAAATGTTGTGAATTTAGGGCTCGGATCCTGAAAGAATCGGATGATGAGAACAGCTGGAGTAGTGAAAATGGAGGTGAGAAGACAATGGATAGAATTACTACTAGTATTATGTAGTCATGGTTTACTCAGTGTGTGTGACGGATCCATAAGAAATGACTAGTCTCATTTGACAATTTCCCTTATGCGACGTGTTGATAATAACAAAAGGGGGAGGACCTTCTAGTGGTGACAGTGGTGGTGGTGGCACCAGTGGAAACAGTCGTGGTATAGATTATTAGTGATGGTGCATGTTAACAAATGAGTTTGTTCAATGATGATGTTGCTAGCGCTTCTTTTCTATTTGCAGTAGCCCGCTTTTCTCCCTAAAATTTTTTTTTTTTTTTTTTTTTTTTTCCTTTTTTTTTTTCTCCCCCCCCCCCCCCCCCCTCCCCCTAGGAACACGTTCCAGCGGACAGACAGTAGGCAAGAGTACTAGTAAAAACAGAGCCGATGACCTTCTACAAATCGAGATGACCGGTAGTTATACAACTTGCTGCTTCTGGAAATTATGATTAGCTGCTGCTTTTTATTGATTTCTTGAGTATTCTGTTCTTGGTCTACCACTCACAGACCCGTCAGAAATGAGTCGTACGTCAGGATCTTCAGCATCAACATGGTAAGAGGAGTAGTAAGTAGTAGCTGTAGAAGTAGTAGTAGTAGTAGTAGTAGTAGTCGCTTGGATAAGTTGTGATGATTACTAAAACGACGACTACAGCATAGAGTTATAAGTCATCTGTTCTTCAGGTCTACACTGAGTAATGAATCAAAGCTTGATTTTAACTTCCAAACGTTAGCGAGCATGGGAATTAAAGAGGTTGTCACCACCACCACCACCGATGTCATTGAAGGACATATCACGATGACGATCATCATCATCAGTAATTACGGATTAAATCTACAGTAGTGTTATTACTAATGGATGATCATCATTATCATTACCAGGTTTCGAGCAGCTGCATGAAGGACAACATGATCAATGTTTGCATATCCGATATTCCAAAGCGTTTCACATGCCACGCATGTACCAACCAAGTGGCTCTTGATATGGTATTGAAGCATAACAATAAATATCCGTGCGAGGGACGGCTGGCAGTAGGTCAATGTGACCAGGTGCATAGTTATAGCTTCTGCAGAGGTAAGCTACAACATCATTTATTATGTACTAATAACTGCTATTATTAATATTATTAGCAATCAGCTTTTCACAATACACATCATTTCCTTCTCCTTCTTTTCTTCCCTTGTCCTCCTAACACTCCAAATGTTTCTATTATGAATAGGTGCATTACACTCGCAAGATGTGGGACCTTTGAGGCATTGCACAAGCTGCAAGAGATGCATGCCATTGCACTCAAAGTAAGAGTTAGTATGTATGTATGTATAAGACTTGCTGTGTGAGAGAGAGTTCCTACCGGTCTAATTATGAATGTGTGTTTTCCGGTTGGGGTGACCTCTAACAAGGTGCTGTGTCATGTTTTGCAGACATTGCAACAAATGCAACAAATGTTATGTCTTTGGCTCCTCAAGCTTGAAGAAGATACCAAGATGTCCTTGTGAAGGACTTGAAGAGAACTTGGTCATTGATGAAGGTTGCCACGTAGCGTAATTTTCTAATGATGACGGTGATGGTGGCGAACAGTGGAAAAGGAGTATGAGTAACGGCGGTCAATCGAAGAATGGCCCCTTCATCATACCGGAATGCTCATTTGCGGCTCCTCTTGAAATAAGCAGCAAGAGTCATCATCATCATCATCATCATCATCATCATCATTTTTACTACTACTACTACTACTACTACTACTACTACTTGCATCATGAGCATCATCATATTATACACTAAAGGGTGAGAAATAGTTCAGCGTCTGAAATGTATTGTTTGTCAAATCGTCGGACTACATGAAAAACATCATCCAATGTGGATGTATTCCATGTGGTTCTGTCTTCTTTCTTTTGGGATTATTATTAAAAGAATATCATCGGCGTATCTTAGATATGTGACACTTTACACTGTATATTTAAGCAGTGTGTGAGTAAAAAGCATCTTGTTATATAAGTAGTCAATACATAGTCTGAAGTAATTAGAATGCATTACGTGCGATTAATACGATTAATTTTTCGCCGCAGTGTTGTTTAAGTAGAAGATTGAGCATATATATTTATATATAGTTCCTCTAATAAATCAATTGACACCACAAGTTAAGGAAATGACATTTGTTTAGAATGATGTACGGTTTTGCAAAGGCTATGCGGCGGCGGGATGGCATGTACGATATGTAAATAGGCTATACTAGCATGCGACACATTCAAGTTTAAAGCCATATACAGCAGACCGCATGCAAGATATGAAACGCGGGATCGGAAGCTACGCTGGTACAGTATCTAGCAGATTAAAGTAGCAAGTAAACCAACATGACTAGGTGATGCAATGTGACACTGTTCATGAAGGCGTATGTGCGAAAGAACAGTTACTTTTCAGCAGCATGCAGGCGGCCGCATGTGCATGTTTATATGTTGGATCAAGCAGAGCAGGCGAGGATAATGACAACAATAGTGTGTCATGTGATTCATGACAGAACAGTGTTCCATGTTCCATGTGTACACGTGTCTCTCACTGCAGCTGCATCAAAGCCCACATGCGCACACACAGTAATTTGCATCCTAGACTGCAGACATGAGGTGAATAGCGACAATGCTAGAATGAACGGTGGGCGGTGTGTGGATTTTTCGAGGTAGCAGAGCCTACAACATTTGTGCCTGTGGGTCGATGTAGCCATGCGTGATCATGCATGCTGTGCTACTTGAGGCCATTGGCTGGGCATCAAACTGTGGCAATTTGACACATTGCACCTGCGCATGCTTTCAATTGTTGCTAGATTGACTAGCGGCGAATGAGCCGCATGATTTCATGTAACAAAGTTTATTTTATTGATGATATGATGACATAATCAACGCATACCCCGCCTTTGAATTAGACTGAGGACGCTGCTGAGCGCATTCTGTGAGCGCAACAATGTGCGTAGACAACAAAGGGAATTATTGCATCTTTACATAGCGATGATCGAATTTTTAGCCAAATTAAAACTTTCATGTTGGAATCGTCTCTCATGTTCACTGCATGCATCACTTACGGTCGGAAGTAGTCAGAAAATCAAAGTCACCGTCGTTGACCAGGAGTGAAGTGGACACGGAAGCCGCCATTAACGTATCAAACATGAAACTGATAGTCATGATAAATTGCAAAAATTATGCAATCAAAAAGTAACCGGTAGTCTTGCTCCAGGGCAAAGGTGACGCATACACGCACATCAAGTACACATCGTGAGTTGTTAAGGTAGTCGAAAAACGAAGTGCTCGCTTTTCTTGTTACATCTTCCTACACTAGCTTGCTCATAGCAAAAAATGACTCACAATACCATGGGATCTCTACTTCTTAAACACACACACATATACATCATATACATATACATACATTCACACATATACACAAGCACGTACTAGTAACTACATATTTACATCATAAAACTTGTAGTAGTACTCCCGTAATAAATGTTACCATGATACAGCTCCTGGAACCGCAAGCATAGATACGTCGCGCACAGTGTCCAAAGGGCTTTTGAGGCACCCGATAGTCTAAAATATACCGTGGTTGCATTTTCAGATCTTTGATGTTAAAGAAAGGAAACCACCATAAACATTAATACGCACAGATTAATACCTGTGATAAGTTGGAAAGATACTGAAGTGTTCTTATCCTTTTCTTCCTGCATAGATAAAAAGGAATAAACGTGATTTTCTTGCTTTGTCAGCAAAATAATTTTAAAGTCTCAGAAAAGTGTTCAGAAATTATTGCTATTTTACGCATGCAATGCCTGGAGGACAAAGATGAAAATTGTATCATAGTCTTTGATTTTGATTCGGGTCTTTTGACAAAAGCTAGATGTCTCAAGATGCGAGCAACACCTTACAATAATCATTACACATCACGCAAACACACCGTTTTTGCTCGAAGGCGGCGAAAGCGACAGAAATAGGCAAGGAATTCTGGGTACAAGAACGACGTTAGCAGATTATTCAGAGAGTTTGCGCAACATCATCATCCTCTTCATCGTCATCTGGGAGATATTGCATAATATATTATTCTAGCATGACAATTACATTCTCACCCTAGCTACTACTACTACTACTACTACTACTACTACCTTGTTTGCATAAGATATTTGATATGCAAGCTGAAATGCTTCCTCGATGCAGACGCCACCACCTGCAAATGTACACGTAATCAGAGAAAGGTACACTCAAAAATCAAGAGTTTTCGCATCATCATTAAACCCATCATATTATTGGCTATCAAACTACCGTATTTGTTGTGTATACTGATATATCGTGTTTAGAGATAATGCACCTGTGCCTTCTCCACTCATGATATAATAATAAGAAGCGTGTGTGTGTGCGTGCGTGTGCGTCTATTACCTTGAGCTAAAATGGGATCTTGGACAACAGCTGCATCACCTATTCGAGGTGGTAATGGATGCTTCTTCTCGTTGTTTATTGTGTGTTTTCATTGTAGTAGTAGTAGTAGTAGTAGTAGTAGTAGTAATTGATACGTGTAATTAATGTATGCTATCAGTTATGATGGTGCCAATGCTTATTTGCACGATGACAAGCAGCATGCATGCATACATACATACAAACACACAAACAAACAACACCGCATATATTATATTAGATGATGATCATATTACAATATTATTGATAACAACCAAGAAAGACGGACTGTGAAGAAGATGATGAAGGAGGTGGCATCGTAGTATCCGTAGAACTATATGCAAATTCTGATATTATAGACAAGATGGTAGTAAGGAATACTGATGAGAAATCTTACCACTGCTACAACTACTAGTACCACTACTAGTACCACTACATATAAGAAGAAACATTATATGCATTTACCTGCCGTGATATGCTCGCAACCTGTGTTTTCTATGAGAGGCAGGATGGGATCGTGCCACTCCGAAAATTCGTCAATTAAATTCTATATTATTACCACAAATACACGTGCAGATTTAAGAAGTGCTACTTGCAGTAGCTTGCAGTAGTAGTAATAGTAGTAGTAATAGTAGTAGTAAAAGTAGTAGTAATAGTAGTATTACTACTAGTAGTAGTAGTAGAAGAAGAAGAAGAAGAAGAAGAGAAGGGACATAAATGTCGGCATGTTACTCCTCCTTCCAAAACACCACATAATCCATATATTTGTACATGCTATGCTTGTAACTAGCGTAGTAGTAGTAGTAGTAGTAGTAGTAGTAGTAGTAGCCGACTATTAGGATTAGACAGATGAGCATCTAATGAAACTAATAATCAAATAACTTTCTCATCATCATCATCATCATCACTACCCACCCTTTTTTGTTGCTCTGTGATTACACGGCATGAAGGAGAGGAAAGGGGGTTGTCTTCAGATACGGCTGCTATCATTCCCTCCTGTTCTTGCTTCAAAGGAATTGTTGGCACCGTTGCATACCAAACCTGATATAGTAGGGGGAGGAAGAGAAGGGGGGAGGAGGAGGAGGAGGAGTGGGGGTACGTAGATATCATGTGGTGGTGGCTTTGTTATCTTCTGCTGCTGCTCTGATGCTGCTGCTATCATCATCTCTTGCAAGAACTAATAGGACTACTATCGTTGTTGTTTGACGTCATCGTTTTTCTCATTTGTTCGTTAGCATTAGTTGTTGTACAACCCAGTGATCTCGCATAGGAACCGTAGCAAATCTAAGAATAAAACAAGTGGTAGTCAGCAAACTCTTAAAAGAAAGAAAGATGGTGAGGTTGACATCGTGAAATACAAGTATAGAAGAAAAAGAGAAAGAGGAGGAGGAGGAGGAAGAAGAAATGGAAAAAAAGAAGAAATTATACTATGTGCTTGTCATTAATACACGTCCTCTTCGTAGTTGTCGGACTCGTGGTTGGCGAAAGAGAGGGGGGGGGAGGAGATGGATGGATGCTGCACCTTTTACCATTTGACCATGTTTGAAATGATGCATTTAAGCCATCCCCTCCTTCCAAAGAACACCCCTTCATAATATATATACATTGACAAACGTTCTTATTATTTATTGATATTCATATTGATAGTTACTACCGGTAGTACCTTTTGTAGGCTTCCTCCTCCTCCTCCTCCTCCTCCTCCTCCTCCTCCTCCTCCCCTTGAGGCTGGGCAGAGACCTCTGTATACTACGTATCCTCTGTAAGCTATGTCAGCTCTCCGCAGATCATTTCCAGTAGCAATGACGTGAAAATCATATTCTGGAGACGAAGAAGAGGAAGGTATTTGTTGAAACTTGGTGGAAAACTTAATTGGAGGGGCCACAGATCTATATACCAAGTATTGTAAGAGTAATAATTAGGAGAAGGAGGAGGAAGAAGATAGTAGAATGAGACGACATGAATAGTGATGATGATTGTAACGTTGATCAAGGTAGAGATGTTGATTGCTTACTAGTACCTCATCATCTTGATGAGATCCGAATATAGCATAAAGAGAGAGACTGGGGTTCCAGCAGCAAACTCAAGGTGCTATGCTCACCACCATTTTTATGTAAAACAACATCAATAGAACATCATTAGCTCTGAATACTACAGAAACAAGATTAACAACCAATTGTACTATCCTCTTCCTTATTTTAACTCTTCTTTTCTAGTGACATTAGTGGCTCGGGCAGCACTCCTCCTCGTCATCATCATCATCATCATCCATCTTCATAAATGGTTGGTGCTTTGATTGTTCTTATGGTGACTAGTTATGCTTACCTGTTGGAGATGCTTTGAGGGTTGTGCCAACCATTCTCCTGACTACAGGATTTACACCCAGAAAAAGAACAGAAATACAAAATAGAAGATGATAGTATGTTTCAAGTTAATTAACTCATATGCTTCTTCCTTCCCGTGATTTCCCTCCAAATCCCTCCGTTGAGGTGGGTAGGGTACACCAAATCATCATTGTTAGTGATTGTATTCTCAATGATTTACCTTCGTTTTATATCCCACCTCCTTCATAAACCTTCCTTTCGATTCCAGCTGCTCCTTCAAGCCAAGCTGTAGTAAATACAACGAACGACCAATTTTAAGCAAATTCGAAGATCATTGTAAGTACTAGAAGCTACCTTAACGAGGCATTGCAGTGCATTTGACCAAATACCGAACCCATGATCAGGCTGATAATAATCAATTTCAAATAGTGCGTATACAAGTATGCAAATATGTAAACTGTCCAATTTTCGTGAAAGGAAGGTCTGCAACGATAAACTTCCCCCCATCACCACTGTACAAATTCTCATTACCTTGTCTTGAAGGTAAGTGTCCTCGTCCTTTCCCTCGAACAAATGGACATCGTAGCCAATTCGCTGTAAGCATGCGGCGGAACTAAGTCCGCTAATGCCTGCCCCAACAACGGCAACCCGCCCTGCTGTATAGCAAGAACACGTCAATTTTATTCCACCAAGCAGTGTGGTGTAGTGGCAGCAGCAGGTTAACAACTCACTTGTTCGTAGTCCAGTAGTAGTAGCAGCAGCAGCAGCCATGGTTACTCTGTAGTCGACTCGATTATTCTCTTTAGGTTCTGCTACAACTTCTGCTACTGCTAGTGTTGTTGCTGATGCCTGTTTCTGGGTCAGTCGGCCCTCCTCCTCCTCCTCCTCCTCCTCCTCGTCGTCGTCGTCGTCGTCGTCGTGTTGAGTTATGGGCATGGGCATGTAGAGTTACTGCGACAACGACGACAACAACAACAACAACAACAACAACTTTAGTGTAAAACAACCGGTACCACCGGTATTCACGATATCACTTAGAATTGACCTCTATTTTGGATTAAATTCGTTATAAGATTCCGGTATTTGTGCGAGCTCCGGCGTTTAAACTACGGCAGGCCCCCCCCCGTACCATGGAGAAGAAAATAGATGAGAAGGAATTGGTAGACTCAATTTTAATTCGATTTTGAACATCCTGATTTTACTTTGTTTCGATAGCTCGAGAAATCGAAGAAGTGGGCCATATTCTATCCAAATTACATAAATAGTCTCCGAACGTATGCACAGGGCAGAAAGGTTCCTTCCAATAAATCATGCGATCCAACGTTGAACTTTAAAATCTCCTTTCCTGAAAGATTGCGAAAAAGGACTGCTGTGATAATCCCACGGCTCTCGAAATTGCACATATCGCTTCGGGTACATCAATGATCTGATCTCGTTAACAGCACTTAATTCTATGTTTCATCATAGCTCTGAAGCTAAGATTCGTGCTTGAGAGAGCTAAGCTCCACCCTCGAACTTTTATGCTAAAACCTAATCAAGTCATCCTTCCGGGGCGTGTTCGGGTCTGTCATCGTCTTATTCTTTCCAGTTTTGTACGTTGTGACTAACACATCTTCTTCCATCTAGGTTGAACTTTGGAACGAGAAGAAAGAACCTGTGAACAAGACAATACCAACTAGGAAGGTTTGTCATCTGTGGATTTTTCATTGATACATTTTTATTTCGAACCTGGTGTGGTAAATTGGCAGGCATTTATGGAATTTGCTGGGCAAAAAATTCCAACACTGAAAATTCGTCATGAGCGTATAAAACAAGTCCAGGCTCGCCTCCAGGCTCAGCAGGTACTGTTCAATTCATATCCATTTTTTTCAATAATTACTTATTAGATACTAATACTACTACTACAATCCCTACGTACTACAGGCAGCTGCAGAGAAAGTCAATAGCAAAAAGGGTAGGAACAAAAAAAAAGGGAAGAAAGGCAAGCGTAGATGATGCGAAAATAATCATTAACAGTGGTTTACTACTCATTTCACGGCATATTCATCTTCAGCAAATGCACCATTGGATGTGACGCGTACGTACACAACACAGTGCAAATGCCAGCGCGCATGCGCTGTGATGCTAGCTAGCTAGCTGCGCGCATGTATGCACATGATCGAGGACCTACGATACGATACTAATCTACTAGCTTTTAATAATAGCGAGCACAGTATAACACAGCCATTGCCAACATCTGGCACCTCGTAAAACCGATGATGTACACATCTAGACATGCCTATAGATGTACATGCTGTCGTACGCTTGTACGATACGTGCAGCCGCGCTAGCTAGCTAGATTGCAACGATCGACTGCGTGTACGTACACGTAAGGATGTGCTATGTTCATCAACAAATGATTCACATGTCATATGCGGCATGATCTAGTGATGGCCACATGCATCTTGACGTTATCACACGGAATCCATGCATGTACGGCCGTGCTAGCAGCGTGCGGACACAGCAACCACTACATGTGCAACTCTGCTGAGGCATGCAATCTCAGCGCCGGCCGTACTTGAAGAATGCACCGTACGCCTAGCTAGCTAGACGTATCAGCATAGTCTGTGTGACCATATGTGCTCACGCCAACAACAAGACACATCGCACATATCTAATTGTATGATTATGTGATAAATCACATGTTATACTGCTAAATGCATCGCATGTCACGCTGTAATTTCCTGATTGATTCAAGAGATCTGATGCTCCCCGCACTTTAGAATTTTGGTGCTGAAACAATGACTGAATGCTGCTATTATACGTTTGTAATTATCTTCTTACAAACTCTGCTAGCAATGGTACGTGGTCCGAAGGATGCTGCGTAAATCAAAGATTAAAGCGCGGTTCAGAAATGATAGTCATGTGAATCATACAATTGACACTTTCGAATTTACGAAGGAAATAATGATGTGCTGCGTTAGAGATTCACCAGCACCATGGTCATTGTCATTGTCATCAAAACCATTAAGACACAAAAAAACTAATGACTAACCAGAGGAGAGGGCAACGCAGTATGTTTTTTTAGCTCTTCCTCGTCATTTAATTCGAGTATGGCCACAGGCTTGAGCATATCGTGCGAGAACCTAACATAAAGGTGACAAAAAGATCGCACGTCGTCATGATTCTTGAGAAGAAATTAGAGCAGTAGTATTGTGTAGGCTGTAGCAACACTCGGCAGTTAAAGGTCCCTCCTCCTCCCTCTTGCCGAATATTGATGTTGCTGCTGCTGCTGCTGCTTACGTACTGACTCATTGAGTGACTAAATGACTCATTGACTGATGTTTCTGGTAAGTATGTGTGTGGATGCTGGATGATGGTGGTGCTTCCTAGCACTAAATAGTAGCAGTAGTAGTGGTAGCAGCAGCAGCAGTAGTGGTACCAAATATAGTCCAAAGTGCCGACGTAATGGCCGGTGTAGTTGGTGAAAGGAGGTTCCCCCACCACGGAATACGCGCTCTATTCAGAGAACAACAACAACACACCAACCCTCGTTATTACTTCATCAATCAAAAATAAATTTTTGAGGGTAAAATGGTAATTGCGCAACAATTTCCACAAAGAAACAGCAGCAACAGTAGCGGGAAACATCATTCTTTATATATTTCCACATATCTAAATAGAACATCGGCAAAGGATGGCTAATAATGATCATACATACCTGCAGCGGGAGTTGGTGCTCAATAGCCATATTGAAGAACAATTCCTGAGTCCTTGCATCTTTCATGATTGGGTTGTCGCTAGCAATCTACCAAGTTGAGATAGAGGGAAAGAGAGAGGGGGAAGAGAGAGAGAGAGAGAGAGAGAGAGAGAGAGAGAGAGTGAAGACCAACCAAACAGAACATAAGATGATGCATACGTGAATGAGATGAAACACACACACACACACACACACACACACACATTATATATTGTGTGTGTGTGTGTTTGCAGTGTTTTTTGTGAACTACTACTACTACTACTACTACTACTACTACTTTGCACCCTCCTCCTCCTCTTAGGTGTAGTATCACCATCATCATGATCAGCCGCCAAGAATACTAATACTATTGGTAGTAAATGACAACATCATAATTCTTTACTACTGACCATATTCTCACTGAGGAATTGGTACACGGCGCTATTAGGCTGAAAAACAAGGAGTGAGTAAAATAAAGAGTAGAAGTACCGACAGGTAATAATGCAGCTAGATTGAGGTTATTTGTGAATGCAACAAAGATATCCTTTTCACATCATCTGCACCATCCATCCATGCAGCCCACATTTGGCATAAACATATTAGCATATAATACAAATATATGTTGCTCATTATCAAATAATAATGAGACCCGTACTACTCACCACCTTTACACGACTCAGAAATAATAGCAGTACTACTACATCATCATCCTCTGAAATCATACTACTTGCTACTACTACTACTACTACTACTACTACTACTTGAAGTGCTACTACTACTACCTCTGAGTTGAAGTCACCGCATAAAATTAGGGGTAGCTTCTGACGTTGCATGAAGCGACTAGACAGTAGTAAGTGTGACAGCATCAATATAATAAGAGGGAAAGAAGAACAGGAAGGGGGAGTGAGGAGGAGGAGGAGGAGGAGGAGAGAAGATATTCTTTCTTTTTCCTATATTTCGTATTATTTACTGCTTTGGCAAATTGAATTGGGTAAGGCAGCAGCGGCATAGCTACCAAGGATATAGATAGTAGATTATGATAATGATGATGATAGCTACTTCTTAACACAACTCGTCTATATGCGCGTCAATAAGCAATAAGTAGGTAATTAATTAGCACATTATTACTACTACCACTACTACTACTACCTCTGTAAGTGCTGCATGAGCACCATCGTCTGCCACAACTTAACATCGCGGAATTCAGGATCCCTGAAGGAAGAAGAACAAAGACCGAAGAGAGAAAAAGAAATCATCATATCAACAATAATAAGACCAGCTGATCAAGTTAACAAGCTTAGTAGTACATACATACCACGTGAGAATAATAAGCGCATAATACCAATGAATACTGCTACTTGGATACTACTATACTACACTACAACAAGAACACGGAAGTTGTTTTTCCCTCCTCCCACTCCCTACCAGTAGATGTGGGTGTTGGCGACACAGATGTTGGCCTGAGACCCTCCGGGTAACCTCACTCCAAGCTCCTCCTAAGTGTAGAGTACAATACATCATCAGATCAACACCAGCAGATAATATGTGCTCATATCAAAGGAGGAGGAGGAGGGGAATAGCAGGATCTCTCCTCTTCGTCTGAATTGTGTTTCTGGATTATGTCCATCATCCATGCACAATAATAGGAAATATACAATTTAAATACACAAATAGTGGCACTACTGTTATTGATTTCTACTTTATAATAATTACCAGGATGAGCACTATTCCGATGTTTCCTTTCATACATCTCCTCAATAGAGAGCGGTCATGAATATGCTGCAGCAGCAACATACGCACATGCGTAAGTAGTAGTAGCAAAAGGGTAGTCAATAATACAAAGGAGGAGGAGGAGGAGGAGGATAAAGTCATCACCACTTCATTTCACAAGGACGAGAATGACTAGACTTATTGATGATGATAATATAATGACAATGATGATGATGATGATGATGATGATAGTACCATCTCGGCGATTGAGTTAAACTCTACATCATGGCGCTCACGCAGTGCATACCGCTTCCTAAGGGGGGGGGGTGGAAATCACAGAACACAACAGTCAGTCATATGATTATTATTATTATTATTATTATTAGTAGTAGTAGTAGTGAGAGGACAGGATTGAAGAGAATATTGCAGTGAATAACACCCTACCCACCCACCACGGAGAGATATTGTTGTTATGGTTGTTGTTGTGGTTGTTGTTACTACCTTTCAAAGAAAATAGCGCATCCATCTACTTCATCAGGGTCAACAGTACGTGACTCACGAGTCTATACAAAATCATCATATTATTCGAGGAAACAACGATAACAACAACAAGGTTTGGTCAATCATCATAATACACTGGGAAACCAAACATCTCACACCCGATAGTAATAACTTGTACAAATGGATTGTTGTTAGAAATGCAGCAGAGAAAAGAATTAAGCGGCACATACAACAACAATGCGTTAAATCGCCATACTACTAATACGACGACGACGAAAACACATCATCATCATCATCATCATCATCATCATCATTATATCATAATTATTATAATTATTGTTGTTGTTGCTATTAATATGTCCTCTCCACCTCCTCTCTTCTTCCATCATAATACCTTTCTCTTAAAGACCCCATCATAGCCGTATTGAGTGAGCTTGGGTAGGAAGAATTTCTTATAATGATTCTCTTGCACCTCCTGCAGGCAGACGATGGTAGCTTTATATTCTATGATCTCGTTCAGAATACGCTGAGAACGGTATTCCCATTCCAACGCCCAAAGAGGGCAGTATGGGTACATTGACCTGTAGTATACAAATAAGAGGATACGCTCATGATCATACCGTGCTGCTTCATTCCTCGAATAATAATAATAAAAATAATAATAATAATAATGACAGCAATTTTATTCACTACTCGTATGATTGGCTGTTGATTGATTCTTGCTTATCTATAAATTCATCGTGTATTCACTCACCCTGTAGCGTAGATATCAGCCAAAATATTGTAGTTCAGCACCTGTGTTAATATTATATATATATATATATATATATATATATATATATATACATATATGAGTGTGTGTATGTGTGTGTGTGTGTGTGTGTGTGTGTGTGTGTGTGTGTGTGTATGCAATACGTAATTATGGTGATACAAAGAAGCAATGAAATCTTATGATTATTACCATGTTGATTATGATGAATCAACACACTTCTCACAAAACAGCATTAGCATCGATTGATATGTAACCCCTAGTTACTACTACTACTACTACTACTACTACTTGTTCTATGGTACAAGTAGTAGTAGTAGTAGTAGTAGCAGCAGCAGCAGTAGTAGTAGTACCTTACACGTTGGCTTCGGTCTGATAGCCGTTTGGTGCTCTGTAGATCTAATCATTCGTCGTGGTTTTGGTGCTCTATGTAACATCATAGTAATATCCCCAACTCACTTTCTGTGTTGTGTGAGCACGATGATGATGATGATGATGTAATGATGATGATGATGATGCTATAATTCGTATCGATTTACTCACTCAGGCTCCTTCACCACGGTACTCGTCAAGATATTTGACCACGACTCTCGTGGATTTGCCCCTAGCCCTGCATCTAGCCTGCATGATGATAATGATGATAATAATAATGATGCAATGATAATAATGATGATGATATGTAGTAGGCTTAGGTTGTCCATATCATTGTACTATGTAATTCACGAAGACGACTGACGATGGCACCTACCTTAATCTACACCCAACATCATCCTTTTGTGGTCGGTAATGACGAGATTCATGAATCAATGTCCAATTATCCTTCGTACATACAAACACAACAACAACAACGTCGTAACCAGCCGTTAACGCACTGACTGACAACTGAGTAGTAATAGTAGTAGTAGTAGTAGTAGTAGTAGTAGTAGTAGCAGTAGTAATAGTAGTGGCAGTAGTACCAGAGGTGGTATAATTTATTTGGGTGTGGTTGTTTACCTTCCATGGAGGTGGATTGCGGGAGAACAAGGCAGAAAGGGGCCATTCTTTCTTCTTCTTCAAGTTGGCTGCTGCGCCCTTTTCTTTCCCATCTTGATGTTATAAAAGTAAATTTAGCACAAGAAATGGTTAGTAGGTCAGGGTGGCAAATAATAATAACATCATATGATTTTGCTTCTTATGAGTGCATGGAGAGTATATTTGTCGTTTATTCGTTGATTCATCATGCACTATTATGCACCTATCAATCTATTTAATCTATCCACAGTGATGATGATGATGATCATCTAACTACTTTCTCTTCTACTACTACCGACTCCTCCTCCTCCCGTCGTAGTGATGAGTTTATCAGAGATGTGATAAGCATCATCTTCATTATCATAACCATCCTCCTTCCATCTGATGATGGGGGGGCAGTTACCCAGTGGTAGTAGTGAAGAACCGATAAGAAGAAGAAATATATTTGTTAAACACACACAGACATACACATACAGAGAGAGAGAGAGAGAGAGAGAGGCTGAAGGTCGTACACATCACAACAGGCCAAACACAATCCTTATCAAGTCATTATCATAACACGGCGGCAAAAACACAGCTCATCAGTGATTCTCATTTATCTCCCCCAGCCCCCCCCCCCCCCTTCTTCCAGTGATAAGGTTAATGTGAATTCTTTGCTACTATTATTCGAGTAGTGGGTAAGTATTACTCGATGTTGCCCAGAATAGATGGGTGAGAGTCAAAGATCTTTCTCCGAGACTAACGATACGCAAAAGGGACACCATCCAGACGAAAAGAGAAGAGGGAGGAGATTACACAACATGTGCAATTTCTCGTTGCATTAATGTGTAACCACCAGCTGATCATCATGACAAATTACAGCTGTTATATTTATAATATTACATCAAAGCCGATTTTCATACACTTCGATGAGCAGAAACAGCACTGATCACTTCCCATCTCCACCTGATTATATGTTCAATAATGATGATGATGATGATGATGATGATGTGTCAGTGAGCCATTGATTCACACGTAGTAGCGAAGTAGGAATCAGATGGCAGCTTCATCCTACTCTAGATATACATTATGCTTTCTACTGCTACTACTACTACTACTACTACTACTACTACTAGAGCATATGTATAGAGATAGTAGTAAGTAGTAGTTTTGTCAAAGAGCTTCCTTCCTTGCTACAGAAAGAAGAAACACCTACACATACACACACACACACACACACACAGAGAGAGAGAGAGAGAGAGAGAGAGAGAGAGAGAGACTACCTTGATGCTCGAGAGGCATTGAATAGTAGCTCGTTCTCCACAAATAATGCACACACTTTTATTTCCTGAGTAAGATGACGATGATGATGATGATGATGATGATGACGATGATGCTTAAATTGATAGCACACAACAACCCCTGGTGATGATGTCACCTTATGAAAATGTTGGCAAATGATGATCGTGCCAACCGTTGTTATCGTCATCTTCCCCGTACCTTCTTCTTCTTCTTCTATCTCTCTCCTTAATTTTTGGATGATCATCATCTCATTTCTTCACGATCTGTTATTACCTCTAAACCATCGATATTGCATGTCGTCGGACTCTTCAACAGGCCTATGTTGTTGTTCTTGTTACTATCACCATTTTTTCTAAAATAGATGGTGACACCGATAATAACGACGAAAGAGTGGTTTCTTATTTTTCTTTTCCTTCTTCTTCTTCTTCTTCTTCTTCTTCTTCTTCTTCTCTTTTTCTTCGTTCTCTGCACCTTAAATCGCCGTCCTTGGTTTCCACCAAAAAATACGGTGTGAGCTTACACGATTGTACTGGGGGATCATAGTGAAAGGTAAGTTTTGACACTTTTGTGCCCTCGCAAACCTGATCATCAGAGGTTGTTTATTTTTCAATTGATTTATTTATTATTAAACACGGACAACACATTCGATTAATAACGACGATGACGACTACAAAATAGTTTTAGTACCATGATCATCGATTAAGTCAAAGCTATAAATAAAGTGAAAAATGCAAGCACGCACACACACACACACACACACACACACACATATATATATATATATATATATATATATATATATATATATGATATATAATGGAGAGAAAAAGGAGAAGAGCTCTGCACGAGTATAACCATTAGTAATTAATTATTCCTGGGTAGGTTATATGGTCATCACCACCACCATCAATCACCTTTCTTTTGACTCTCTTCTGCTGCTGATGCTGTGGCGGCATGGTGGTTGCAGTAGTAGCTGTAGCAGTTGTTGTAGTGGTAGCACTCCGGCCTGTTGTCACCATCATTTTGATGTGCTGTTGCTGCTGCTGTCGCATGCTGCCCATATTAATCATCATAGCTTGGAAAGGGGGTAGCATCTTGCTACTTTCATCTGTTATTGAATTATCAATACAAAATTGATGATGTATAAGGACGATACTCATCATGTGACGACGATGACGAACAGTGAATATTGATAGCAGTAGCAAATTAGAATATAATGGTTTGTGTATTTGTTGTGTGTGTATGTGTGTATGTGTGTGTGTGTGTGTGTGTGTGTGTGTGTGTGTTACTGGGGAGAGTACCGAGTTGTTTATCATCTACTACAAGTTACTAGGAGTATTTATCTAGATACCTTGATTTGACAATGCCGCCTTTCTATCATAGTGCGACAGTACCCTCGTGCCACCACTTCCACTACTACTATTACACATATATTATGTATATGTTATCGCTAAAATACTACAAAAAACAGGTAACTGTGCTGATCATGAGGAAAATTAAGTTGAATCGTCTTGCAATAATAATTTCTCTAACCCGCCAAACAACTATCATTGATAGCACATTTTTTCTCAACTGTGCTATTTGGGAGATATAAGCTCCTTTCCAATAGACAAGAACTTGATGAAATATCATCCATACACAACTACACTACTATTCCTACTACTGCCGCTACCGACTAAGAGTTTTGATGAACCTCTACTACTCATCTACCTACTACCTTGAGTGAGCAGCAGAATGGTAATGAAATTGTTGTCGTTGAAAATCTGTCGTGGGTAGAGTAGTCTCTACGCTGCTGCTGCTATCGCCTACAGCTTCCATTGCCTTCTTCTCATCATTCCACCGTCTTTTGTTGTAAATAAATAAATAGATTGTGAGCTGCTAGTCAAATGTTGTTGTTATATTGTCCAATATATGTGATATGCTATATCAATTAGATCTATTAGATGCGATTCTCTCGCCTCCTCCCTATGTGGAGCTGCTGGCTTATTTTCGTGTGTTCTTACTTAGCGGGAGACGTGAAATTGGGCGACGAACGAGGATGCGTACTGAAATATGCCCCCCCCCTAGGTCCTCCTCCTCCTCCTCCTTCTTCACGCTGCTGCCGTGGTTTGCTTGGGAAGAATGGTTTGGCGGATGACTGGACCCTAAACCTATGATGATAATGATGATAATGATGATGATGACGATGATGCTGATGACGATGATGCTGATGAGAAACAACAATAACAAACACTTCGCCCTAACTCCATTAGTCATGCGTCGATGTAAACATGTATCGAGGATTATAAGAGGGGAAGAGGGATTTAAAAACGTAGTATTTGTAAACTGTGACAGTTAAGCTGGTCCTGACCTGAATCTCTCTCCCGTTAAGGATGATGATGATGATGATGATGATGATGACGGCGGAATCTTAGACTTTCCAGGCGATTTTCTTATACCACCATCACCGTAGGTAGTAGTGCCCTGCGACTTAGGTTTGTGAGGACGCCCTGGAGATTGCTGTCCATAGGATGACCGTGGTGACAAACTCTGGCCACCTATGATAAGTGTGGCCAACTAAATCATGATGACTACTATCGAGTCTAAAGAAAGTAATATCATTTCCGGGAACGGAGGAGGAGCTGATTGAACTACTATTTCTATTCTAATCCCACCTTTCCGATGGGGCTTGCGTGTTGGGGAAGGAAAACTCCGATTCTTGTTGTTTCTCGTCATTGTGGCTGGTTGGAGAGGTATTTTGTGAAGATAAAAAAGAAAGGACTTTATTTTTCTTTAGCCTCTTATTCCCCATCTCATACTCTCAAGACACAATCATCGGATGCACACGCAAGTTAAACAACCAATGCACTTTTAACTGTAATTTATTTCTGCACATACCTCAGCCAGAGCCTGGGGAGGGGGGGGCAGGAGCCATTACCGGAGAGTTCAAAGCAGAGTGTATTTTGCCTGCATTATTTTCTAGATTTTGTGGTGATTTTATACCTGCGACTGTAGAATAATCGTGATGTTTTCATTTTTTAGCAAGAACTAGACGTGTACATCGTATCTTGATCGTTGATCGCAGCATCTTCTTGTCGTATGGTCGTGACGAATGCCATTTTTAGGCCGGGAAAACCCAAATCTTAGGTCTTATCGTTATTGTGGGCTGCCTATTGGTCGTCGTAAGCTGTAAATGCACGAAGACAAAATACATTTTGAGCTTGCGACATGATAATTTGGAAGAATCTGGACATAATGGGATCTCATAACAAAGTTGGACACCACCACCCTCATCCTCCCTCAGTTTGTTCACTTCGTCTGGTTGGTGGCTTGCCCCGGGAGGGATACCAAACGTTGATCATGAGCAAGTGGAAGGGGGCATTCAAGATCCTTATGGGTGTTTGCTTCATGAGCATGTTAGCTTCCTTGGTGATAGCTACATATAGCATATGTAGCAGTATCCCAGATGCTACCGGAGGCGATCGTTGCTCTCGATACTGCCTGCTCGAACCAGATTGATTTATGGGTGCAGGATCAACTCATCAACAAGCGACATGAGAACCACGTAAATTGGAAACCTCGTTCCAAGCAGGTCTACTCATTCCATACTGCTGTGCTCGAGCGACCTCATAATATCCAACCATATCCATCATCAGGCCGTGGATTTTTTAATCAGCAGTGGAATTAGAGGAGCTTGCCTCATTCATGATCTCCGCAGAGATGTCAGCTTTGTGTTAGTAGTTCTTGTCGTGCAGTCGTCAAGTCAAGCAAATGCCATCAGATTATCGCTATTCTATCTCTTTTTTATCTACCTAAAATAGTGTCGTTATGGCTATCCTATCAGATACTGCATGAATGGCACTAATCGCATAGCACATTTTGAAGACTGTAAGATATTTGAGGAAGCGATGCTGGAAAATTCTGGGGGACGGACAACGTATAACTTACAAAAAAATCAACGCTGTTCACATATTAAGTGTTTAGAGTATGCGGCAATCGTTTCAAAAAACACAATTTTTTTTCCCCTTTACCATATTCTCCTCCTCATACTTTTGAACGATTATTCAGATACCCAGAGGCGTTAAAGAATATATATTGCAACGTATCGTCGACATTGGAAACGATGGGACTTGATCCAGATAAAGTCAACTATGCAGATGCCCTCAATGCTTTACCAACGTATGCTGCTACCTTGTGCGTGTGCACGCACCCCAATTATCATTAACTTTATAGTAGTATACATGTATTTATATCCATATTCATAGATGTTTTTACGATAATAGCATTTTGCTATAGCATTTTGCTTTCTCTCCCCCCCCATCATCGTCATAATACACCATCTCATCAGCTCTAGTTATCGGTAAATATAACTTAACATACGTAAAGCGATACGTATCTCGTACATGTATCTATTGTTAGTCACCTGACTCGTGCTTTTCCTCCTCCTCCTCCTCCTCCCACTTTCATAGAGAACAAGGGCTTGCTCTGGAGGCTGCTTCTTCATATTTTATCATTGAAAACATGCTTTATGTTTATCGTAAGACTATCAATGACTCGCGCACATACATCGTCCATTTCGAGGACCTGATGAGCGATTTTGATGATACTATTGGAGACGTGATAGATTTCCTCGATATGCCAGACAGTTTGCTGCAATCTCTCAGTGTGTACAACGCAAAAGGAAACAACAGAGGTCTCTATGGCCTCTACCTTACGATGTTTAAAAGCGGACATATTACTCACGATCACAAGCGAGAGAAATTATTGACTCAGTGTCGGAACGTAGTTGAGATCAGAATGCTGCATCCTGAGTACAAGTGGAAAGAATGAATAAATTGAGCACTAGTAGTTCAGTGCCGTCGATGAAGGAACATGAAAGAATCAA